>NJDC01002101.1:0-10871 GCA_002245475.1 Calephelis virginiensis | reverse complement strand
TAGTTGGCAAGGTTTTCTGCAAAACAGGTACAATAATAATCTTCGAGTGTGTGGTCAAACATTCATAGTAATGAAGATTCTGAAAACATTTTTTATTTATGAATGTCGTAAATAAAAAAAAATAACAGTATGCAAGGATCGTCACATTTGGTACTTTATAATGTCTATCTACCCCATAAGGGAGTTGGCGTAAATGTATGTGTCTATGTCATATGTTTACTGACAAACTCCACGGATTAAAAAAATACGTCCAAGATCAATTCGGAATAGATTAATAATTTTAGTATCTTTTAAGAGTTCAATGTTAAATATAGTCTAAGATCCAAAGTTAGGTCAACCTACACCGAGCTGATAGTAGGATGAAATCGGTTTTATAGAAAATCTTAATATATATAAATCTCGTGTCACAATGTTTGTTCTCAATGGACTCCTAAACCACTTAACCGATTATAATAAAATTCGCACACCATGTGCAGTTCGATCCAACTTGAGAGATAGGTTAGTTTAAATCTCAATATATCTTAAAAAAATTACAATCCGAGCAAAGCCGGAACAGGCAGCTAGTTTAGTATATGTCAGAAAATATATTAAAAATGGGTTGCCTAAAAAATCCTGGAACATGTTTTTTTTATTTTTTAAAATTATTTTTATTAATTAATTGGGGCAATATACCGAAAGATTTTATCGCGACTTCAAGTAGGTATAAGACGAACTTGGAAAAGTTGGGTTGCTTGGTATTTATCTGGATTGCCAGGTATAAATAGACAATTTTCGATGCTAGTTTCACGGGATTGATTAATAGAAAAAAAAATATCAATGTATGTGCAGTTTTATTACAATTTATGTTGAGATAAAGAGTTGACTGAAAAAAAAATTGGGAACATTAAAATCATTTTTTTTGGTTTTGTTTAGCTAAAGTTTTTGTTTAGTTTAAAAATTGTGTGTATTAATAAATAATCATGTAATCTCAAAACAAACAAAAAACAGTGTGTAAATAGTAAATCGTGAATAAATAATTAAAATATTTGCACACCACAAGTTGGTAGAATATGTAGGAACGCTTAAATAATTTTGTAACATCTTTGTAACACTCATATTCCGCAAATAAATATTTTTTCTTTTCTTTTCTTTTCTAGCCAACCCACTTTTAAAATGATCGCTAATATACTAACTTAACTATAAAATATGTTTTATTCAATTATCAGCTCGATGTAAGTGGATGTAGGTTCTTCTACTAATATTAAGGAACACGTATGACAACGTCTGTAGTTATCGCCACATCCCTACACTGTTTTGTATGCTCCAACTTCTACTAGTGGATAGAGTCAAAGTCCATGAGTTCGCGGCGCTGTACTCGCTAGCGTCTCTATAAATTTGAACAGCGCCTCTACTGGTAACTAAGAGAACCAAATTTACAGACCACAACCGCTATTACTTAACATAATCTCTAGCAACATGAAGCTATAGACTAATCCTGGAGGTTACACTCCTAAGAAAGAACTGAGGTCATTTCCAAATACTGCTGATTCTCTCTGTTGTACCCGTATCTCATTATGACTTTGTTCTTTGACTCCAGAAGTATTTCTGAAAGAGCACTGAAGGTGAAGAAACTTTTTAGCTCAATATAGCTTTAAAAACATTCTGTTTCGAGAATTTGTTGTAAAAGTCATAATCATAATATTAATGTAAAAGCGAAATCTTTGGACCCCTTTTCACAAAAATTGCGCTGACGGAGGAGTATGAAATTTGGCATTACTTATAGTTTATCTGTAAGAAAAGTGCAAAACGCTAATATTTTTTCAAAAATTGCAATGCATTAAATAAAAAAAACACATACTACTACACATTTGACACACAAACACATATATTGATACACACACACATATATTGGTTTTAGATTATGGCAAATATTTACCGTAATGTATATCTTTTGATATTTAATTATTTACTTAGCTTTGTTTTGTAACTAGATTGGATACTTAGTTTGTTACTTATTTTATGTATTAATGTATTGTATTTTCTTTCTTTTTTTAATGTTGTACTTTTTCCTTATTTGTACATTTCTTTTTCTGAATGCTGATTGTTTGGAAGAAATCGGTTATTAGCGATAAAACCCCCATTTGTATAAACAATCTACTTGCTGTTGTAATAGTTGTAGTACTTTTAATATGTTTTGTTGTACAATAAAGAGTTTTTATTATTATTATTATTATTTATGATAATGATAATAGA
Source organism: Calephelis virginiensis (assembly GCA_002245475.1). Lineage (NCBI taxonomy): Eukaryota > Metazoa > Arthropoda > Insecta > Lepidoptera > Riodinidae > Calephelis > Calephelis virginiensis. Next base: position 8,639 of record NJDC01002101.1, on the reverse strand, counting down.
TCATAGATGGCACAGAACCTATATTCATAAAGTTTAGAAACAAAGTAGTTGGTCTTGATAAATGAAGATAGCGTTCTTATCAAAAAGGTAATATAATTTATTATGGTCGAATTTTGACCAATTGGCGACCACCAGTTTAAACAGATATGTCATCAGGATTGTTGCTTATCACACGATGCAAGATCATTTCGTTACCTTGTGTTTGAACACTGACCCATATCTCTAGAATACATATTTAATTTCAATATGCAATCGCCAGTTTACTGGAAACGGAAATTAAAGCCCGCTAACGACTTTTCAACGACGAGGCGTACAGAAATTCTAGCGCATTTTAATCTCGAAATCTGATTCGAGTTTAAATTCATTCGCACTAAAGTTTTAATTAATCGTCCATTTAAAATCTTATAAAACTGTAACGTATAATAAAATGTTGGGATTTAATAATAAAAAAATAGTAGTACAGGTACAGTTTCAAACGATTTAAAATAGAAGATAGAGATATTAAGTTATTACATACATACATATCTTCACGCCAAGTCCCTTACGGGGTAGACAGAGAGTATCGAGTGCCAGACCTCACGATCCTGACAAACCTGTCTTGCTTCCTTCACATTCATAACCCTTTTAATACAAACACACCGTTTTCGGAGACTCTTGACACCACATTCGCATTGTATATGTGCTTTGTCAATCTTTCATCTGTTATCCTTTGCACAAGACCGAACCAGCGGAGCATGCCCTTTCGCATTTTAACACCAACACTTTCCTTCAATCTCACTCTTTCTCGGATCTCACTGTTACGAATGCGGTCAACGTTTACTCAAGTTATTAAAACTCGAAAGTTTAGCTTGTATTAAAACCACATTTTAACCGAATTTGAAAAAAAGAGAAAGTTATATATTTGACTCCTAAATCTACTATTTTTATATAATTTGTGAATCGATCTAAAAATATATTATTTTATTTGAAAAAGCGTGATTCCGAGGTGTTCTCATTGACACCAAGTTTAGATCTGATGATAGAATCCCAGGGAAATTGATTTTAATGTTCTCTTGATTTATTAAATTATTTATCGCCTCTGTGGTCTAGCGGTTCAGTTGTTGGACTTGACTGCTTGAGGTCCCGGGTTCGAATCCCTGGTCGGGCAACAAAAAGAAAATTGGATTTTTCCAATTTTCTAATAAAAAAATATTGCTCGGGATTGGAAATGTGCCCGGTTGGCGATAGGTTTGCCATCTATCACATTGTGGGACTTAGTGTCTTCGGCTAGTCGTGGGTGCTCTGGATGTACCTCTGCCTACCTCTTCGGGGATATAGACGTGAAGATACTTTTTTGATTTATTAAACTCATCTCAGCAACGAATTACAGAATGACTAGGTATTAAATATATACAAAAAATTAAGTAGGTATCCTAAAAAGTGGAATAAAATGATGACATAAGTCGCATATTGCGAACTTTTACGAAAATCTAGTATCCAACAATATTTTTAACATTTAATAGTCATCATCATCAGCCGGAGGACGTCCACTGCTGGACACAGGCCTCCCCCAAAGAGCGCCACAAGTCACGGTCACCAGCCGCTTGCATCCAACGACTCCCCGCGACTTTGACCAGATAGTCAAAAATAATTTATTTAAAAGTTTCCATATATTTTTTAAGAGCACCTGGAGCCAACACCATATGATTCTTCCCTTGCTGATTACTAGTACTGGTATCCTAAACTGGTGGGTTGTACGGAAACTAACGCTGTCTTTTTCTCTTAGGATGGTACCTTCTCCTTAGCGGATTTTGCTGATGCGTACCAGGAGAATGAGGTGCAGCGCGTTATCCGTGCTTATGAGAACTCCATATCGATCGACATCCACTGCTCCACCGGCGGCGGGGAGTGGCAGAAGCTGCCGGAGATGCCCTTCGTGAAGCACTGCAAGATTAGGATCAACCCCACGGACATTCTAGACTCCGGCTCTCAAGCCATCAAGGATTTTGTTGGTAAGTCTTCTAATATGTTTCTCTCAAAATAATTGAGTTAAAAATTCCAGTATCTTTACGCCCATATCCCCCAAGAGGTAGGCAAAGGCACAACCGGGTACCCACGACTGGCCGAAGATATCAAGTCCTACAATGTGATAGGTGGCAAGCCTATCGCCAACCGGGCACATATCCTATCCCGAGCAACATTTTTTTTATTAGAAAATTGGAAAAACCCAATTTTCTTTTGTTGTCCGACCCGGGATTCGAACCCGGGACCTCATGCAGTCAAATCCAACAAACGCTAAGCCACAGAGGCTAAATGCCACGAAGATTACAAAATTAATTTATTATCTAGAATATCTTATTTCAGAAATATTTTTTAAGATTGTCGTTGTTATTATCTAAAAAGATCACTTTTGTGGTATAGCGGTCTGGTGCTGGACTTGACTTCGTAAGGTCCCGGGTTCGAAAACCGGGTCGAGCAACATTTCTAATGAAAACGACGTTGCCCAGGATTGGTAAAATGGGTGATTGGCGATGTGTTTGTTTGTTACTTCTTCATGTAAAAACTACTGAATCGATTTTTTTATGATATTGGAAGGCAAACAAGCAAACAGATTTCCTGATGGTAAGAAATTCACGCCGCCTAGAGACACCAAAGGTGGTAATGGTGCGTTGCAAACCTGAGGCCAGGACGTTAGACATTGAGCAAAAGTAAGTTTATCGGCTACCTTACCCTCCAAACCGGAACACGTTATGACGTTATGGCGGCAGGAATAGATAATCCGGGTGAATCAATCCGGGTGAGTCGCTGCGAAACTCTACCACCTAGTCAAATGTCACGGTGGTAGCAACGGTAAGCCTATGCTCGCCTTTTACGAGCTGCCTGGCAGGAAGGCAGATGGTCTATTCTTCAAAGAAGCCCGGACGGGGCAAAATTTACAAAAAAGATTGTTACTTATATTGAGGATCTCCTGTTTGTGCCCCTGCCTGCCTTTTCGGGGACTCAAACATCAAGATGTATTTTTTTTTATTTAACTTTTTGTGATAGAAGTGAAAGAAGGCAAATAAGCATATATTAGCAGCATTCACTAATAGTAAGATATAGTCGGCGCTTATCCAAGTTGTTAACGATGCGTTGCCAACCAGAGACTGGGGCTTCAACCTCATTGGGCAAGTAAGCTTAGCAGCTATTCCACCATCCAAACAGTACTAACTGACTAATCACTGATCAGTTGCAAGAATAAGAAAATGGGAAATAAGTGGAACCCAGGGCTTAGCCAGGTTTCTATTCAGAGGGCAGCAGACAAAGAAAATCCTATAGGGTTACTCTGGAATCTCGATATCATGCGAATTGGAAATTGGAATCGTATATGTCACTTTAGGTACTTGTGAATACAGAATTAAAGGATTATTAACATTTAGTTACAAATAAATTCAACGAATAGGATAAAATAATTTACTATTTACTATTAACTAAATGGTAATAATTCGCCAGTATTGTGTTCAAAAGTACCTAAAATGACATATTCGATTCCAATTTCCAATAATGCATGAATCGAGCTTCGAGAGTAACCCTACTGGACTATTTGTTTATTCATGGTTTTTATAATAATGTGATAAGTGAAGTATCTTATACCTTTAAATGAGCAATTCTTGTAAATATATACATTAAATTATATATTATAATAATTGGAATCTTGGAATCGGCTACAACGATTTTCATGAAATTTATTATATAGGAGGTTTCGGGGGCGATAAATCGATCGAGCTAGGAATCATTTAAAAAAAATACCGAGTAAAGCTGGGCCATCTAGATATTTAATTTAAAACAAAATACAGTAACCAGAAACACCTTTACTTGACAAAAATTCAGCTCGGTTCTTCATAATACATTTTTAAAACTTCTTTCTCTCTTTCTTGTACATTATTAACATACATAGCTCGTTTAGGTGGTTTTCGATCATTTGGATGGTTGCAGTTCTACTTGGTCTTTTTTCAAAGGAGGCTGCGTCTCTCTCTGCCCATATCTTTCCCATACCCAGGGGAGGATTATTCCAAACAAGCCTATTCAAGACCCAACCACCATGTCTGATTGATTGCATTAGTTGAATAGCACCCAATGCTGGTCCGAGTCCCCTGAGTAGAAAAGACCATCTGCCTATCTGTGTGCCTGGACAAGATTTATGGTTTTCGCCTTAATAACAATTTAATATTCCGTTCCATAGGCTGGGGTAGCCGGTAGACTTGCACAATAGGCCTATCATTCCTGCACCTATAACATCTTCGGTGTGTATAAGTAACGGTTGTTTGTGTGTTTGTCTTGTCTTATGGCGAGCGATGGTGTCATCACATATTAGGGTACTACTGTGCGTCTGATTTAACAAAGTAATAATCTATCTCACCTTTTACTTTTACTAATACTTTCTACCTTCTTCTACGGACACGGCTTTTGGTGAATTCATATCTTTATTTGTTTATTTTTTTTACAAAAAAACGAAACTCAAAATTAACTTTTACTCACATCATCGTACAGAAAACATATGGAAAATGTTTTTTTTTATTCAAAATTTATTCTAATTGTACAGCTAAACACAAATTCTATAACCAAAAAAGTAAACGACGTATTAAGACTAACATAACGTGTCTTGTTAGCATTTCGTGCTTCCTTATACCTCGCGCGATTTTTTTTATAATATAACAATAATTGATGCTTCATTAAAGAAACTATTTTTTTTAAAGTTACTAATTACTTGTTTCTTTAAACGAAGAATTGAGTAGGTACCTATTTTACTGCAGTTTTTGTAACTTTTGACTCTGATAAATTCCAAATAAAATATGAGAAAGCATTAAGAACTAAGTTTTTTTGTAATCGATTAAAGTTACAAGTACCTGTTGTATTTAGAGTCGTTAATTAAATTAATAAGTTTGTTGTAAGTACTGATACATGATACAAAAAAATAAGTAAAGAAATAAGAGAAATGGTCAACGATACTATAACATAGATATACACGTACATATCTTCACGTCAAGTCACTGATGGGTTAGGCAGAGGGTATAGAGTGCAAAACTCACGATCCTTGTGTTTTATTATTATTTTGTTTCGTATAGATTATGTGATAGGTGGCAAGCCTATCGCCAACCGGGCACATATCCTATCCCGAGCAACATTTTTTTTTATTAGAAAAGTGGAAAAATCCAATTTTCTTTTTGTTGCCCGACCCGGGATTCGAACCCGGGACCTCATGCAGTCAAGTCCAACAACTGAACCGCTAGACCACAGAGGCGACTGGGACATAGTATCTTCGGCTAGTCGTGGGTGCCCTGGTTGTGCCTCTACCTACCTCTTCGGGGATATGGGCGTGAAGATACTTATAGATTATGAATACGAAATTGTTTTTTGTTTTTCTTTATTTCACGCCGCAACTGAGTGATGTTATGGTATTAAAGAGAATAACGTTGGCTGACTTTTTCAGAGAGAGCAAAAGCTTATTAGGTTTAATTACAAGGACATAGCCGCGGGCAAAACCAGGTATCATCATCATCAGATCATATATTTGATCCAAACCCAGTGTTAATAATATATCCGAGATTGATGTTATACCGGCAGGAATGAAAGAGATACACCATCTTTCATTACCCTAATACAACCTGAGCAATAAAATCCCTACATCTAGCACATAAAGCACTCGATATTTTATGAACGCGTATTTTAAATGTACGAATATTTTCGCATGAGTAGAAACAGAAACGGAATTTATCACCTCCGTTGGTGTCTGGAGAGAATTTCTAGACTTTAGCTTTATTAAAAGCGAAAAATTCCGAAGGAAACGTTGACTCACACAAGGAAAAGCTGGATTTTATTGCAATTCTGGCGGAGATTTTGAAGTTTATGCCCTTATTGCTTTTTGTTCACCCTCATATTACTGTACTACACATTGTTTTTTTTACTGGCGGCCCGCCCCGGCTTCGCATGGGTATAACCTTCCTCTTTAAAAACTTCATCTATTAAAAAAAACCGCATTAAAATCCGTTGCGTAGTTTGAAAGATTTAAGCATACACAAATATAAACCTTCCTCTTTAAAAACTTCATCTATTAAAAAAACGCATCAAAATCCATTGCGTAGTTTGAAAGATTTAAGCATACACAGGGACATACGGACAGAGGACGCGACTTTGTTTTATGCTGTGTAGTGATTTTTTAGTAGTTCGCCAGTTTTTTAAATGAAAAACAGGTATTTTGCCATAGTACTGTCAAAGTCCTATCGCCGACTAGTGAATTATCCTGGTCTTCTCTCATTACCATTTGTTCATCAGTTATCACATTTAAGTTCTATAAATGATGATGAATTTTTGGTACATCATCAATCAAGTTTTATTGTGTAGAAACATCACAGACCGATCACCGACTGGTACATTAATCTAGTATTTTAATCGGTGATCGTACTTTAGAACTTCAGGGTTTTATACTTAGGTTATTACCTCACCAATAATGTATTTAATTTCTACACGAGACGTATATATCTTACCATTATCCGCCTGCTCGTTTACCTTCATAATCCTTAATAAAACATTTTATATTTAACAATACATTAAAATAATAAGAATTTAGGTATCACGCTTTGCAGCAGAGCCACCCTATTAAATACAAAGTAATTGTATCTTAAAATTTTGTACCTTTTACAAGTATAACGTTCGTATCCATTGTGTTACTATACCATGTGTTCAAATATGAAATAATTCGCATTTAAAATGTTTCTGTAAGGCTGCTATAGTAGACCTATCTGAAACTCGTGTTCAGTAAAATATGTTAAAGATATTCATTTTTATAAAAAAAAGTATCTTCACGCACGTAGGGGATATGCCCTAAGAGGCAGAGGCACAATCAGGGCACCCACAGGGTGATAGGTGGCAACCTTATTGCCAACCTAGCTTGTCCAATCCCGGGCATCATTATTTAAATTAGAAAATTGAAAACATATTTTCCAATTTTTTTGTTGCCCGACTCGTGAATCGAACCCGGGATCTCAATAAGTCAAGTCCGATGCCAGACCGCTAGACCACAGAGACGATTATCAAAAATCTCTGAAAAGATACTTCTTAAGATTAAGAATAAAACCTAAAAGACTAAAACTATCTTATTAATAAACAAAGACTAAAGTAAGAGTAAAGTTATGTTGATAATTTAACTTATACCACAGTGTAATAAAGACTATAATACCAGATTGAACATAGGAGTACAACAGTAGTATATTTTTATTAATAAGACTTCAAGTGTATGTGTGGAAAATATTATTATTAGATTGTAGTTTTTATTATTTTTCTAAATTTAAATGTTTGTAGAATACTTGTGATTTTATGTTACCAAAATGTTATGATTTTTATTACTCTTATTAACTGTTACGAGCAGTATCACGCAGCTTCGCCTGCGTAACTTGGCTTCTACTGCATCGATTTTGATGAAACAAAGCCTATGTCACTCAGGGATAATGTAGAATTCTACAAGTGAAAGAATTTTTGAAATCGGTCTAGTAGTTTTGGAGCCTTTTAATTTCAAACAAACATTCAGTTCATGATCAAATCTAGACACTATTAAAATGACGTAAAGTCAACACAATATGTTTGAAATTATATTTTACCAATTAGTTACACTTTCATAGTCACAAGGTTCACAAACGAGAACATTATTAAATGTTTCTCTGAACACTGAGACCTTCATTGACCTTGTAGCTCAATCAAAGCTTGTTTTGTTCACTTCTAAATGAACTCTGGAATATTCTAATTGCTTTTAACGTATTTAATACTGAAATTGCTTTGAAATGGACGGTTTTTTTTTTTTACATTCAACGCCTTTTATATTTCACTTGAATAAATCCTAAAACATAAGTACCGGACTAATTAATGATATGATTTTATCATCGCACACTACTTCAATAAATTATTTAACCACACATTTGTTTAAAATAAAAAGTTATAAACATGTCACTGTGCTATGGCCGGCATTATTCTGGATACTCGACTAAAATGCAGCTGGTCCGACCTAAGCGGTGCCCGGGGCAGTGTGATATCCGCTTAAAATATTTCTTGTCCTTTCTTATCGAAATAAAGCGACCAAGTGTGACTCCAACCGGGAAAATTGCATGGAAATTGTGAACAGAATTCTTAAATCCATACAATCTGGTAGTAGCTATTAATACAAGCGGTACGAAGTTCGCCAGGTCGGCTAGTTGTTTTATATAAACTGCGACGTAGTGACATTTCCATACGAATAATATAACCCAACTTGTATAGACGCAATTTGGTGGCTGAGTGTTGGAGCTGAATCATGAACGTCACTAATTCTAACCGACAGAACTCTCACAACAATAAAATTAGTCTGACGTACTTCGCAACCATAGACGATGTTACTGGATATCCGATATTAAGTTATATTCATACACGAAAATCATAAATCAGATCTACATAAGATCACATACACACACACAGATACACACACGCGTCATAATTACAAACTTAGTGCTGTTCGTAAATGAAATGAAATGAAATGAAAATTATTTATTTGCGGAATATGTGTGTTAAAAAGTTGTTATGAAGATATTTAAAAATACTACATATTCTACCACATTGTGGTATGCAAATATTTAGTTAATTTTAAGAAGTTACAT
>NJDC01002100.1:200675-214635 GCA_002245475.1 Calephelis virginiensis | reverse complement strand
CAGTCGGTTTTATTCCTGGTCACAGTTATGGAAGGAGATTGTAAAGAAAGGGGCTTAAATTTGAATGCAATGAAAACCAAAATAATGGTGTTTGAAAGAGACGTAGCCAGAACGGATGTAGTTTTGGTTGATGATATAGTGCTAGAACAAGTGAATGAAATTGTATATCTTGGTTGTGCTTTTAGCAGGAATGGAAGGTACACCGCGGATGTAGAGAGGAGAGTGAGTGCAGGGAATATGAATAGGGGAGTGTGAATAGAGCGTTGGGTAAGCTATTACAAAGCGAGGTTTTGATTCAAAAAGAAAGCTAGACGAGAAGCGAGAGTTGGCTATGTCAGAAAGAGCATGACAGTAGGATAAATGCGGTCGAAATGAGAGCACTACGGAAAATCTGTGGTGTAGCACTCGCTGACCGCATTCGTAACAGTGAGATCCGAGAAAGAGTGACATCGAAAGAAAGTTTTGGTGTTAAAATGCGAAAGGGCATGCTCCGCTGGTTCGGTCATGTGAAAATAATGGCAGATGAAAGATTGACCAAGCAGATATACAATGCGAATGTGGATGGATGTACCTACCCGGGGAGACCAAGGCTGACATTTCACGATCAGATCAATCGGATATTATCCGAGGGTGGTGCCAAGAGTCTCCGAAACCGGCGTGTTTCTATGAAAAGGGTTATGAATGTGAAGGAAGCAAGACAGGTTTGTCAGGATCGTGAGGTCTGGCACTGGATACTCTCTGCCTACCCCGTAAGGGACTTGGCGTGAAGATATGTATGTATGTATGTATGTAATTCCTGTGCGCTGCGTAGAAATGTTGGGTCTCTCAATATTTTCTACCGTATCTATCATGGGAAATGTTCTGATGATTTGTTTATTTTAATTCCAGCCGCTGATTTCCACCTTCGGACTTCGCGACAGAGTTTAAAGTATCATGCCCATCATCTTGATGCGTGGCGATCTACATTTGTGCGATTCCGAAGGCATTTTTTACCTTTGGGGAATCAGTTACCGAGGGTGGTATTCCCAAACAATTATAACTTAGGGACCTTCAAGAAAAGATCGTACTCATTTCTCAAAGGTCGGCAACGCATCTGTGATCCTCCTGGTGTTGCAGATGTCCGTGGGCGGAGGTGATTACTTTCCATCAGTTGACCCACTTGCACGTTTGCCTCCTCTGGTATATAAAAAAAACTTTGCCTGTGGATTGGATAAGTGTCTTATTGACGATAGGTTTGCCAACAATCACATTGTAGTCTAAAGTACCTTAGGCTAATCGTAGGTAATTTGGTTTTACCTCTACCTACTTCTTCAGAAATAAGGCAAGAATGTATATATATTTTTTTCAGTAAATCAGCATCCCCATCAGCATCAGCTAATATTAATTTAAAAAATCAGCATCAGCATCAGCTGATATTAAAAAAAACCTGTATCAACAACAAGCCTGCAGGATACTATATCGAACCGATATACTAAAGCTCAGTGAAGTTGTGGAAACCGCGAAGTTGGCATCACATTAGTCATTCCAAAAATAACAGTCATACCTGGAAATATTTTTGAATTGTTGGATCTACATTGATTGAACTAACGTCTGAGCCTACTTAAAAATTAGAGGTAATCGACGACTACTACTTTAAATAAATACAAACTGTTTTACGAACGATTTTACTATGTTACAGTAAAACATGTAATATTAAAAAGCATTTAAGTACATCCGTTTTGTCAAATAACCGAATCATTTGTGAAACACTTGGGCCTTACTGAATGAGACATCTATCTTCATAGAACTGGGCACTGAAAGGGTTGTCTAGGGCCAGTGTACTTTCCGCTATCCTATCTCTTACTTTATCAGATACAGTGTAGATGCTGCCAACCATTTTTCTAACTCCTTTTTCTATAAATGCTCTAGGGTTATGCTTATGAAAGAAAGCTTTCACTCGTCTATGTTTTAACATCATTTTTCTTTTGATGGGATGTGGTCTACTAAAAACAGACCTTTTCTTTTTAGGAAAGATTCTTCTTCTGCGTTTTCCCATTGTTTTTATTACCTTATTTATTTCAGCAGGTTTTTCAGGTTGGCATTGATGCTGCTTTTTGGATACTTATTTTTAAATTTTACATTCTTTTTATTGTATAATTTTCATCTTTGACGTTGTGATAGGTGTCAAAACTGTAAGTCTAGTATTTGCTCTTAAAATTCTGTTTAATGGACAGTACTATAAGAGATTGTAAAAAGTACAGTAGGTTTTTTTCGACATCCTATGGAAAAAGCGTAATCTAATAAGTGGCATAGGAGTAAAGACAAAATAGTTATGTGTTGTGTTCATTGACCTCTACGTGTGCTACTTTTGACACGAGAGCCACTCATTAAATTATTCGGCCAGATTACAAAAACTAGACAAAAGCTAAAAATGTTTAAAGTTATGCAGGAAATAGGGGATTTGTTGTATTTAAGTTCTATTAAGGAGGAAATTAAAATAAGTTTTTTAGCTGAAATTTATAGAAAATATCTAATTGCTGAGAAAGTGTCTTCGTTAAGTTATTGAACTAATGTTTATAAAATTGGTATACGAAAAATCAAAATTTCAAAATTTCTTTTGTTCACACCAAGTCTGAAGACCGTTTAAGGCAGATAAATCGCTAATTATTCCAAAAAAAACTTATTTGTATTACATAAAAATCTGTTAACTAGTGATGTAGTATAGCATCTCATTTCTGTAATTTCAAGTTACATGGAAATGTTTGCACTTATTACAGAGAGACGTGTAGCACCCAAAATAATCTTACATTGCATCCGCGACTGGATGTGAATATGAAAAGAAATAATTTATAATATCTATTTATTTTCATAATTTTATTTTAATCAATAAGTAAGTAGTTGGTTTTGTTTAGCATACTTTTTCCTTCTAGTTTTATGACATTTATCGATAGGCCGCGATAGCACTTTGAACGTTTCTTGTATCTTTTCATAAACTTTATCATTATTTATATGTTACTATTGTAAAACAGATTACAATGTAATCTTGTGACTGGACGTTGCTTTAAAAAGAGTTTTTATTTTCATTGTAAGAAGCCTTGGGTAAGTCGAAGGCTAAGATAGAGCTAACAAAGAAGGCTCACGGAGCGGTTTTTACCCGCGCCTGCGGCGGTCGCGGAACTGCGGTTTTATTTTAAAACTTACGACACCAACAGGCTTAGCCAAGTTGCCTTTCAACAATCGGTAACGCTAAAAAAATGTATGGACAGAACGCTATGTCACGTGATCCGAACAAACGAATAGAAAAGTCGTAGTAGCAGAGGAGACCGTGGGAGATTGACCGTCACCGATCTGATAACCAAGTGAGACATATTTTTTATCGAATATAATTTATAAACAAATATTCCTATAATTACTTGCCTATCTGAAAGTACTCATGGCTATTTTTAATGAAATTAAAATTTGTCGGCGTTTAAATAAAGTGTTGTTTAAATGCCGACAAGTCGAAAATACTTGGAAACAATTGAAGAAATCCCGAAAAGTTGTTTGTACGATTTCGACTGCACAAAGTTGTTTTCCGGGAACTTTGTAAAGAATTACGTCTTGTAGGTCAATTAAAGAAAACTAATGAGATTTCCATAGAAGTTAAGGTAAGAGATTACCTCCTTAAGTAGGTATAGTTTGTTTTATATATTTTTATTTAGTTAGTTTTGTATATCAACTTTAGTTGTGTTTATTTTAGGTGCTGTGTTCTTTAAGTTTCTTCGCAACTGGATCTTACCAACGTATTGTTGGTGTCTGCCAACATTTTGCCCGACGTACCGTTAGTCGCTGCATCAGTCAAGTAGTGGACGCTTTTAACCACCCTGCTGTTACAGCAAAGTGGATCATATTTTCGAAAACACACCAAGACAGAGAAATTGTAAAACGAAAGTGAGTATGTAAATGTAATTTAGCTATTTAGGTGCCTATATTATGCATAGGTGTCCCAACCTACATAATTAAATGCGATATTTTTGATAGGTACTGTCTTAGATTTCAAAGAAAATTTGTCCTGCCAGGTTAATTGGTTACATAGATTGCACTCATATAGCAGTGGTAATATCCAGTTATCAGGAACATTTGTTTTACAATGGAAAAGGCTACCACTCAATAAATGTGCAAATGTCTATTTCCTTTTGTATAATATACGTTTACAGCGTGTTGAATTCATTATAAATAATTCCACAAACATTTTTTTGACAGATTTGTGATAGTAATGTTTGCATTACAAATGTCAATGCAAAGTTCGGTGGGGCTACACATGATTCACATAATATTATATGGTCATCTCGTAGAGTTGAATCATATGCGCAGGCATCATCCAAGAAATGAACAAGTCTGGTTGGTTTTTGGGTAGGTGATAAGAATACTTTACTTTGCAGTCTGGACATTATATTATTACACGGTTGATAAATCTTCACGGGCAATGAATGTATAAATTTATAAATAAATAAATATCTCTGGACAAGTTAAACAAATTGAACGTAACCCCAAAGTAAGCAAATTATATGCTTGTGTTATGGGTGTTAGTCAACGATTCTAATACATAAAAATACTTAAATAAATACGAGAATAAATTTAATTAACACCCAGACCCGGATATGCAGTCATCTTACCCGAGCCTCGCGGTTGGTCGGCGTAGTTAGGCTTGTAGCCTAGCCACTTGACCAACGAGGCGGTTTTTATGGCAGGTATTTATCTTGGCTTACAAATAAATATACTTTTAAGTGATTCTGGGTATCTACAACGTCCTTGGATTATAACTCCTATCCTCAATGCAGTTCAAGTTACAAAGAAGGAATTGTACACTCAAAGGCAATAGACGTTGCTTTAGTCTACTAAAATCAAAGCGGAATTGTTTGTTTAGAGACAGGGTACTTCAATATCATCCTCATGTTGCTAGCAAAATTACCCCAGCATGTAGTTATTGCACAATAAAGGTTTGAAAATTAATTTATCACCACCACATCCACTTCCTGCTGGGTATGAGGATAATGGTGATACTACAGTGCAAGCTTCTACTTCAACTGTCAGTAGCCAGAGTTAAGTAATTCAAGGAAGAGTAATGCTGAGCTGCTTATTAAATAGGTTATAGTAGGTATGTGTGTAGCATACGCTAAACGCTGACATTACAGTGCGACGAAACTTTTAAAATTCAATTAAATCGGGCTCCGATTTGTCTCCTTAGCTTTACACCATGACTTCGATAACGCCGATGTTTTTCACTACTAATCGTATCTTTGAAGACATTAATTACGTAATAACGTAAACTGTGTAACATCCCACGGATCGGCATCACAAAGAAATGTGTTATTGAATAACTTTTGTTATTCCCTGTTCGTTACAAAGCGTGAATATGTGAAAAGTGTATAGAAACTAAGGTCTAACAAATTTATCCTTATACAATAAGACCTCACAAAACATCTAGATGATATAACATATAAGTATGTCAATGCACTTGAAACCGGTAATAAATTATTATGTAATAGCTGACATTGCGGCTAGCGAGCACATTAAATAGTATATGTAAATATCACAGATAAATTATGTTTCTCAATTTTCACAATTTCAATATGATTAACTTGTTACTTTGTGTACCTAGACTAGGGACATGCATACGCCATTAAACATTTTTGGTTTGGATTTTTGACAGATATCTGTATATTTCTAAATTTCTGGGTCGGTATATACAGGGTTACTCGTGGGAAGCGCCTAACCTTTCTAGAGTCGCTTTAATACAGTAAAAGCAATTTTTTGTTTGTTTTAGAACTTTTAGAAAATCTTAAAAAAATATTTGGTTCTTCACACAAAAAGTTCAACGTCCTCTGACAAAATGTACAGAGGACCAAATTCTTTTTTCGTGGTTTTCTAAAAGTTGAAGAACAAAAATTGTTGCTTTGATAATGTACTAAAGTCGCCCTAGAAAGAAATATGAATTAGTTACAAATAACCGTGTATATTGAGTCAAATTTATTTATTCTCGTTACTGTAAAAATTGTTTGATATTTTCCATCGTCGGCGCTTGGTAAAACTTCCAAATATTCATATTTATGTAATATAAGTGATACGTAAAACATTACAAGTGTTTCTTCATTTAAAAAGTAAAAATTGTTCTATGTGTTTTTCTGAAATCCAAAACATAATTTGATTTATTTATCTAAAAATGGTTTATTTAAAAATACCTAAAATGTTTCTGGGATATATTTAAACTTGAAACAGTTTTATTTGTACAAGTAAACTTTTTATAGGACAGTAATTTTGAGTTACTAATAATATTATTTAACTAGATTTTATACATCCAATTTTCGTAATTCAGTTAAATCTTATTTATCAAATTGAGAAAAAGGAGAAGGCATATATTTGACTTTTATATTTATGATTACTAGTCTATTTCTGAACTCATTTTAAAACATCTTTTTGAAATATTGGAAAAAATTAAAATAACATACTTTCGGGGTAGCCCTATTACCACTAAGTCTGGAGCTGGTAATTTAATTCCAGGGAAATCAAATAAAATACTTAATTTTTGTTCACCTATATAGGCTTACTTATTGAAAATGACTGTACTGGACTGGACTGATTAAACTTTACTGCTCTTAAATTTTGAGTCAGTCATTAAGTCCACATTTCCTATACACAAAATTGTGACTTCAAAATAGATAAAATGTTAATTAACGTCTTTGGGTGCAGCCGTAAGTGTCCGTTACAGATTGAGACCTTTTATAAAAAAAGTTACTTGCACAATAAGCTTAACACCTCAGCTACAAGACAACGACTATGACTTCTATTAGGTCTATAGAAAACTTAATGACTGTATTTTTTTTAAATTTATCGAATGCCAATAGTTTAGCTAAGTATAAAATATTTTAAAAGAGCGCGTGGGTAATATGACCAATTGAAGTATCTTCTTATTTAGCATATACTATGTCCAGTTCAAATAGAAAGTAAGCTGTGTAAGTTCATTGTCGCGGCCTTGGTTTCAGTCCCGCCTTCGTTTCTTGTAAGCATAGACTGCATGCACTTAGGATAGTAAAGCGGTAAAACTTATCAAATACCTACATGACGTTTTATTTTAGTACTGACCACCTATCTTCGACAAAGCTTGCGTTTCCCAAGGATAGCCATTTTTATGATGAACGTTCTTTTGCACCTCATTCTGCAGTAACAATTACAAAATCGGATTTAACAAGTGATATTCTTTTACATGTTGTTTTAATGTGTTGTGTTATCTAACAAGATAGCAGTAGTGCAAAGTGATCCGTACTAAGCTCACGTTTCCGCCGTAACCGTTAAGCAATAATACTAAATTAAACAAAATAAAATTTTAGACCCAGAACACACATACCATGTGAATTTATCACCCAGCCATGTCCAGAACATTTGATAGTATTAGCTTATACTCTGACCCTTAACCAACGAAGCGGTCAATTATTGTAAATTAAAACTACTTACGTTTTTAGTTTACATGTTACTAGTATATTCCTAAAGTATTAGTTCCATTGAGTAGCACCCACATCACAAGTCTTTATTTTTTCACTTTGGAGTAGATTAATTCTAGCAATTTGTTAATAAAAATTCCAGAAATGTTCATTTATCTTTCTATGTCTTCACGTTACATAAAATTAGTATACGCTAATAAGTTTGTACATACAACAAATTGACCATTGTTACCAACTTTATTTTTTAAGAAAAAAATGAATTGTAACTAAGACATTAAATTATGGAATTAGTTAGTTCAGTTTATATGTTTGTTTAATAAATTATAACTAATAAAAAAGAGTAATCGATGAAAATTTAATTAAAACTTTTCCATAAATAAAAAAAAAACATAGACATATTAAAAACAATAAAGAAGCCTACCAATTACTCTTCGGAACATACGATTTTTCCTAGAACCTATTATCTAAGTAATTGTATAACATTGTATTTGTGGCCGTGTATACGCTGCATTAGATTTGGTGAAAGTTAGGGAACCTTGACCTGATTTGTCTTACGCCCGGGATGAAACATGCACCGGTTGTTTTATTTTTCTATCCTATGTTATTAACTTTAAAATGGTTGGCAGGGACTAGTGTGTAAGGCTGAAGACCAACAATAACATTGCCTCGGAGATATCTAACTAGAGCCGAATAAATTAAAGAAAATCTACTACTTTCGTCGCTGCTGGAGCACCTCAGAGCCGAGATTTAGAATTGTCTATTCAAATCAACAAATATGTGTCTGCTATCTATTTACCTCATATAAAAAAAATCACGTGATTAATAAAAGTCTGTAGATTTTAAGATTTTACACTTCTAACACATTGTATGACGTAGTTCTTCGGCTGGAACTGGCTGTTCTGGTTGTGCCTCTGCTTAATTCTTCTGAGATATGGGCGTGAAGACACCTTTAAACTTCTAGTTAGAAATCAATCAAGATGGCCATTGATACCTCCTGTCTCGGTCTCTGACATGACAACACATACCAATAAGAATACATTATTTTTTTAATTTTGATTTTCGATTTCTTTTGAAATTTCAAATTTATGATGCATTAGTAGTGACGCTCACTATCGAGTTAAGAGAAATCAAACAAAGTGCGTTTGTAACTAGAGAACGATAAGTTTGTTATTGTTGTAGTTGTTACGCCTTCTTGCTGTATGATGCGCGTACGCATCTTGTATGAATGAACGGTCAACCTCCCTAGAGCAATTGCGTAGTTTTGATCATTGCTTATAATTTTAATACTTCGATATATTTGTTGTGATATTTTTACTTTAACTTGCACCTGTTATGAAAACTGTGCAAAAGAAGGTGAATACAATTTAATATAAATAAAGTTTATATGTAAAGCAAAAGTACAAAAATAATATTTTAGATTAAAATACATTATAATTAATAAAACATTACACACTACCATGCGTTTCACAGACACATGTCACATACATTGACTCCTCGGTGGTGGAGAGGTTGCGTATAGGGCTAGCACCACCGATCAACCGTGAGGCTTAGGTTGGATTCCTCGACGGGGGCAGACATTTGTGTGATGATTATCAAAATAACTACACTTAATAGTACTGCAAAACAGTATTTGAACTCAAATTACTATTAACTGTTACCATTAATTGGTAGTAGAAAAATAGTATACTGTTATTTTGGTACTAAATTTCTTTTGGGAATTAGAAAAATATTAGAGATCCTTTTGGGCCTGCTTTTGAACAATAGCTTTCTCAAATCTATTATCAAACTATGCCTAATCATAAAAATAATAAAACCGGAATATATTTTAAATCCAAATGTATTTTGATCAAAAGTACAAAATAACAGGAATAATGCTTAAAAGTATTTTTATGGGATGCCTGGGATGTACAAAAAGTAGATTTGATAGTAAATTAGTTATGCACTCCTATTTTTAAACGTCTGCATAAATTATCGCAATGTGGTGAACTGATAGTCTTGGATAATATATTTTGTGCCCGATAGTGAAATGCAGACAATATTTGTCAAAAAAAAGGAAATATGTGTTCTTTTAGAAACTGAAACATTTTTGCAAAGTTATATTTTAAAACATGTATTTATAAAAGATATATAATTATTTGGAAATACAAAACGTTTTACCGTAGCAACAGAAATAAGTAACATTAAACGTTCGTGGAACCAGTTACCAAGTGCGGTAGCTTTATATTCAACTTATTATTTTTAATTTTAACTTATACTTACTCATGACTTTTGGAACATTCAAAAGAAGCGTGTACTTATTCCTGATAGGTCGGCAACGCATGTGTGATATTCTAGGCGTTGCGGATTTGAGTGGACGGTGTTGATCATTTGGCATTAGTTGATCGACTTGCCCGTTTACCTGCTCGTCTACAAAATATTTTTTATCTTGTATCATAAAGTTCATAATTAATAAGAACCTTATCCAGTGTAACAAATAGATCCTAGAATATCACTACAAGTATCAAAACTTTTCAATCCGCTTGTTACCTATTTGATATTACAAAACATTCCCACCTCCATATATAAGCGTGGCGTCCAGGCCGCATCTCACTTTATCCTCGACTTTGAAACCGACAGGATCTCTCTGAAAATGAAAGTTTTGTGGACGGTCCTCGCTGTCGCTGTGGTAGCTTGCCATGCAGCCCCGGGTCCCTCAGAAGAAGATGGTAGAATAGAACTGTTTTCAGGAGTTGCCATCGAAAAGTAAGTTTTTCATTTATTATTCCGCAATTTTTCTACAATATAAGGCTACATTGTTTCATCAATCGAAGAAATCTCTTCCATGACCGATTTCGATTAAAACTACAATTTTAATATATTCGGTTTGCAGACACATTTCTTTAACGCCTGTATTGTACATATTATGTATGTATTAAAGTATTATATGTGTGCTTTATTGTTCATAAAATGGTTGTCCATAAAACACTCTTGTGAATATGTAAAATTTTATAAAAGGCTAGCTTATCCCTGAAATATTTGTACCATATACGTTGCATAACTTGATGTACAAAAAAAACTTGTTGAAACCGTCAATGTTTGGATGCCCTGGATTCCATATGGTGGTGAATTACATACTACCAGCTGATTACCTGAGACTTCCTCTATGTGTATAATATAATATATTCATACCGCCTCTGTGGTCTAGCGGTCCAGGTGTTGGACTTGACTGCATGAGGTCCCTGGTTCGATTCCCGGGTCGGGCAACACAAAGAAAATTGGGTTTTTTCAATTTTCTATTAAAAATATGTTGTTTGGGGTTGGATGAGTCCAGTTGGCGATAGGCTTGCCACATTGTGGGATTTATGCCCGATTTCACCTAGAGCCCCTATATTTTAGGGGACCTTTAAACGTATTTTAGGAGACTGTTTTATATGGAAACAGTCCCATAAGTAACGTTAAAAGGTCCCCTAAAATATACGGGCTCTTGGTGAAATCGGGCATTACTGTCTTTAGCTAGTCGTGAGTGCCCTGGTTGTGACTCTGCCTACCTCTTCGGGGCTATTTGTAATTATCGCGTTATCGCGTGAAGATACTTATATATTCCTACAAACATTTATAACTCATAATAGCACTTTGGGCCTTTTTTTAAGTAGCTGTAGTAGTAAGTATATGTTCATCAAATTTCGTCAAATTTGGTCTAGCGTCGAAACATAACATACAGACAGACTTTCGCACTTTGTAATATTAATATCGATTAATAATTACATTCTTTAAAGTATTTGCTAAGGAACTATTCGCGAACGCTAACAGCTCGTCAAACGATCACAATGTATAATAAATTTATTTTATTTTTATAACATATACATTTATTTTATAATTGGGGAATAAATAGGATAGCAAAATGTTTTCATGACAGGTGTAGCAGCCCGCGGGCAGATGTGATGTAAAAGTCCATTAAAACAAAGTCACAGCCAATTGCCAATTCTCTCGGAGGACGTGCCACAAACAGTTCTTCCATTTGAGAAAGCCCTGTCACCCTTTCGAAGTAATGTACCGTAGCGAAACCATTGTTTTGGAATTTCTCTAAACACGTACCACGTAAATACGTTATGGTAGAAACCTAAATATATGTGCGTAAGTATACATTATATGCGCGTGTGTTAGGGTTCTGTAGCTAATTAATAGTTTTCTATTTCCATCCATTCAATTCAATTTCCGTGACATTTGACTAGGTGGTAGATTTTCGCAGCGATCGCCATAACGTCATGACGTGTTCCGGTTGGGAGGATAAGGTAGGCCGGTAAACTTATTTTTGCTTTAGGCCTAACATCCCGGCCTCAGGTTGGCGACGCACCATTACCAACTTTGGTGTCTCTAGGCGACGTGAATTTCTTACCATCAGGAAATCTGTCTGCTTGTGTCCCTTCGAATATCATAAAAAAACTTTCGGCTTTTCAGATACATCGCCGATATTTAAAGCATATCCTAAAAAATGGCTTTGAGGGCATACTTTTTGTAGCAATTTAAACTAGGAATTGATTTAGCTAAGGGTGAGTTTCATCCCAAATAAATTTTATTTCCCTCCATCCCATACTTTCGTATCGCCTCAGTAGTCTAGCGGTCGAAGTTTTGGACTTAACTTCGTGAGGTTTCGGGTTCGATCCCTGGATCGGGCAACAAAAAAAAACGTGACTTTTCCGATTTTCTAATATACAAGATACAATCCCGAGCACTTTGCCCGAATTTAATTTAATTTTTGACTGGTTGGCTATAGGCTTCCTATTACATCGTGGGATTTAGTGTTTTTGTCTAGTCATGGATGCCCTGGTTGTGCCTCTGCCTACCTCTTCGAGAATGTAGGCATTAGATACTTTAATACTTCTGTTAGAAAAAAATGAAAGTTTCGCTTACTTCCGACTAACTGATTTCATATAACTTGAAATCACGGCTCACTACTGTCGTGTTCCGACCTAGCGTCTCTAGTGTCGGGATAACTGACACAAGAGTCTGCGTGCCCTCCCCTCCAGTTCACAACTCACCATTATTTCCTTCTGTGTTGAATTAAAGTTAAGTTAAATTCCGTCTAATTTCTTGCTTCCAAAAACGGATTAAAATTTACTCATTGTCACAGACATAGTTTTTAACCGAATTTAAAAAAGGACTTCTCAATTTGACTGCATTTTTGATACACGTTTACTCGGTTTTTTTTTAAAGATAGCTTATGATTCCTAGTTGCTCCTATATTAGTTTTGTCATGATCTGACTAGTAGTTTTTGAGTTACACTCAATATTTTACAAATTTTTCACAGAAAGTGAAAAATGTTTGAATTATTAAGTGTAACATGTGGAACGATTTCGGAAACATTTGCTATTTTTCATAATCTGTACATAAAAGTTATAGCTGAAGTCGGTTTTTGCAATTTTACTGCGCATAAATATTTAAGTCATTATTTTTGCAAGAGCCGCCAGCGAAATTAAGTTCGAGGACTTTTTTTCGCAAAAGGGAAAAGATTAAGTTTCTAAATGACAAACGTACTCTTTGCAACTGAGGTGTCTGTAGTCGTCACTTATTTCTCACCTTCAATAAAAAAGGAAGAAGGAATTCCTTAGCAGCTTTCTAAACTGGAAAATCTCAAGTCACGATATGTAATCGTCAAAAGACTCTTTTATAAATTATTGCTTAACAACTAAATCCTGTTATTATGTTACAATGAATAGGGCATTTATCTTATTTAAGAAAATACTGTATTATTTTGTATTCTGTTTTTGAACCACTTTATTCAGCAAATACATTGGAGGATGTGTTACAAAACGTTCTTCCATTTAAGAAAGCCCTCTGACCCTTTGAAAGTAATTTAAAGTAGCGAAGCCATTGATTGTTTTGGAATATCTCTAAACATACTTATGTTTTAAATAGGACCCTTATTCTTTAAACAATAAGAGTTCATTAAAATTAAATAATTAGTTTTGCGCAAACGGACAAAATAAAAAAAAATTGTATAAACATGGCTTAAATTTGGCTATGTAGCCACTTTCTTCACGAAGTAAAGCTAATAATAAAAACTAATAGAACGCAACTCACACTTACATAATATTATAAACTAATTACCAGTGTTTATATACGACGGGAGCTTTTTTTATATTACTTTAACATAAGCCGCTCAGCACATTGAAACGTATCTCGCCGGATGAAGAGTGGGGAAATAGATCGATTATTATGTTTAAGTATGTTCCTAAGAGCTGGCATATTTGTATAGGTAAAAGCCTTCCAAAACAACAGAAAAAACAGTATTTTCCAAATAACGAAATGTAATTTTATGTTTCAGGGATGCATCTGGAGAAGATAAATTGAATGTTAAATTTGAACCTGGAGAACTGCGAGAGGCGGCCAGAACATTTGAAGAAGGTAAGCAGATAATTTCTGAATTTTCGTTAGCTCTGTGTCTATATTTCAAGAGGGTGAGCAAGTGATTTCCGTATTGATGCAAGTTCTGGGGGTTACCATAAGCTCTTAAAACAGTATT
>NJDC01002100.1:187341-199903 GCA_002245475.1 Calephelis virginiensis | reverse complement strand
TTGCGCAAACGGACGAAATAAAAAAAAATTGTATAAACATGGCTTAAATTTGGCTATGTAGCCACTTTCTTCACGAAGTAAAGCTAATAATAAAAACTAATAGAACGCAATTCACACAAAAATGCATTCCAGTCAGTTCGTCACGTTATAATACATTGAATTTGGCTAAATCATAATATTTTTTACATAATATTATAAACTAAGTACTAGTGTTTATATACGACGGGAGCTTTTTTTTATATTACTTTAACATAAGCCGCTCAGTACATTGAAACGTATCTCGCCGGATGAAGAGTGGGGAAATAGATCGATTATTATGTTTAAGTATGTTCCTAAGAGCTGGCACATCTGTATAGGTAAAAGCCTTCCAAAACAACAGAAAAAACAGTATTTTCCAAATAACGAAATGTAATTTTATATTTCAGGGATGCATCCGGAGAAGATAAATTGAACGTTAAATTTGAACCTGGAGAACTGCGAGAGGCGGCCAGAACATTTGAAGAAGGTAAGCAGATTATTTCTGAATTTTCGTTAGCTCTGTGTCTATATTTCAAGAGGGTGAGCAAGTGATTTCCGTATTGATGCAAGTTCTGGGGGTTACCATAAGCTCTTGAAACAGTATTATTTCAATAATACTAATTGTCATCGGAGAACCTTACCATACCATAAAGTTGCTTATAAAGGCGGACATTTAGAAAGATGGATACAGTACCGCTATAAGCGCTCATGGTAGGGCCCCTGAACCTACATCGATGGAATCGATTGCTGCACGTTTGTTTGACAACTAAAGAGTGTGTAAGATGCATTCTCTCGCCCCAGAACAACAGTACTTAAATAGGCTTCTCATTCAATGTTCATCAATTTCCAATCCTGACATAAATCTATTTCAGGCGGGTAAAGGGTCAAAACACTAAACTGCTAGCGCCAATTCTCATAAATATTATATAAACTTACTAGCGGCACGGTAGGTGCTTCGCTACATGTAAACTGAAATATTAAAAAAGTATGTACTGGAACGTCAAATTCATTTATTCAAACAATAAAAATATTTTATTAATTGATACCTATTTTAAAACAAACAACAAAATAGAAAAAAACAACTAAAAAGTGTTTTATATGACAGCACAATCCCCATCTGAAATGAGTTTCAATTTGTCTGAAAAATACCTATTAACAAAATGATGCGCCATTTATTGAATTCATTTACAAAAAATGTGATAAATGAAAAAACAGCTCAACCGATTTTATGCAAACTTCACATAAACCATCTCCTAAATGGTCCGAACAAAGCCTAAATATTTGGTTTGGATAGCTGAGCTCGTTCTTGAGTTATAAAATTACAACGAAAAGTGGCATTTACTCGTATTTATATAGATTTTCTATATCATTCTACTAAAATTATAAACGTGAAATGACAAGCTTTGTGTGAATGGATGTTTGTTATTCTTTCACGTAAAAACTATTAAATAGATTTTAATGAAACTTTACAATAATGTAGCTTTTACATCAAAGTAACGCATAGGCTACATTTTTAAAGATTTTGTTACAATTTGGCCGTAATGTCACGATAAACATCAAGTCAAGTAGTCGATAAAATTACGTTTGAGAACTATTTTGACGTGCGCTGCCTACACCATTCGATTTAGGCGAACACAATGTGCTGTGACATTATTTGTCTGAAAAATATATTCCTAATAGTCCACAACAGCAATCTGTCTTTTAAATGGAAGCCATCATAATATAGAAAATAGTGAGCCAAAAAATTAATTTAAATTAGATATCTTTTGATGTGAAACATCTATAGCCGATAGTATAATATAGTAAAACCGCTTTCTTGCGTGGCGACGCATGCCGTGGCGACGCATCGCCATGCGCAATCGACGATATACGATATATAAAATTGTACGTCAACGTATCAGTCTAAAATCGTAATATTTTATTTTATCATTAGGACACATTTAGTTCCTATTACAATCTGATCTTTTCTGCATATTACTTTTACGAAATATGACGATGTTTCACATCTGCCAGACGTCCTGTGACGGCTCACATTTTTTTTACAATGCATAGTTTAGACTATTTATGCAATTCCTATTAAAATCGATAAATTAGTAGCTTTAAAAATTTAATGTCCATTAAAATAACATTGTCTTTTACACCAAGTAATTTTGACGAACAATTTAAAAATCATCACGATAAGATGAAGCTGAATGGAGCCCCATCAATCGTCTGATAAAAGTCGGAGTGGCTTCCTTTTTTTTTCAACCAACTTCAAATAAACGAGGAGGTACAGTTCGTCTGACGTATAGTTCGACTCTTACATATTTTTTTTGCACATTTACTGCACTTAAACTGTTGAATCTATAAATATGTACATTTAATAAATCTGTGAATAATTAATTTCTGTGCAACGTACGGCGGAATAAAAATTGATTGAATTGATTAGTATTATCTTTCTTTTTTAGTATTTTCTGAAACCATACAAAACCTGCTTATTAAGTTTGGCAGGGGGTTTTATTATATTACATAACACTTAACAAACAAAACACACACACACACACACAAACACACAAAATACACGTACACATGAACAGACATAAGCAGTAACTTTGTAATTTTAAGTTGTGATGTTTAATTTTTTTATGTTATCAACTTCCTTTATATATTTTGCAACATGTTGATATGAAAGAGCGCCCCGTTAAAGATATTATTATACTTAAAGGATGCCTTAAAAGAGTTTTTTTCTAACAATGTTTTATGTACTACAAATAAATATTGAAGTTTATAGTAGGTACAAGCAACAGTGACTAAACGTGTTTTATCTATTATTGTTATTTTTATAAAAAGGATACAACTTTAACTAAAAATAAGCAGATAGTTCAAAGTGAAATTACCACATTTAGCTATCTACAATTAAGAGTCCAGTTGCTCCCGAGTATTTCGACGTTGTCACGCCGGAAGACAATGCTAGGATTTTAGACGCAAATACCGTGTACCTACTCTCTTTATAAATGTGGCAAATCTTTCTGGAAGAACTCTATTCGTTAAAGGCTGGATGTATAGTGGTGGTTCAATTAACACACAAACAAAAGTCCTCTTTTAATCCCAATCGCTAGCGAGTTCCTGTAAAAACGCGGGCAAAGTTGCAGGCAAAAGCTAGTATAATATAATTTCGTAATAAACCAACTAAATATTAACTTCTGAGATATAAACATATTTATAATAGGTTGTGCAGCCATATCATATGAAGTAAAATAAATGAAGATTTCATTTAATTTTATTAATAAAATAGTTATTTATATGTATACAATTTTTACTTCAATAATCTTAATATTTTTATTTATTTAAAAAATGCGCTCGTTTTTCGTTATTCGAAAAGTTTTTTTATGGACAAAGAAGAAGCATAACCCAAAAATTTACAAGTATAAATGAAATTGTTGTTTACTTGCTACGAATGTTATGCGGTGGACAAAAATAGTATTTATTCGATTTTCGCATTAAATTACACTTCAAATTTAACCGTGAGTACCTATCTAATGTTGTACCGTCTTTTGTTGTAGAAACACAAACGAAAACATTAAAAAAAATTAAGCATATTGTAGGTTAAGATGTAATATGTGTCAGATTAGATCGCGATAAATAAAGATTCGTCTTCCAATTTTAATGAAAATATTTAAAAACATAGTTTGCAATCATCCTAAAGCCTCTATATATTCAATTAACTTCATTAACGAGATACAATACAGTTCTCGTCCCAAAGTCAACCACTTTATCAGCAGCTGTTGAACTTATTACCAAAATTTAAAAATAATATAGATGAATAGGAAATAGGTTTAGGTACATTTAACGATTTAAAAAAAATCGTTACAGTGAGACATAAAGTACTATTACGCAAACTTTAAGACATTGCAATTGCAGGAAATATAGGTAAGTAGATTATTTCAATCCAATCATAAACATCGTCAATAAGTATAGCCGTCAGTAACGGATTTTCGCAAGCTTCAAGCATAGACTTACAGTTACTAACACCGTGACATCCTACTAGGTGGTAGTGTTTCGCAGCGACCCGCCCGGATTTGTACCACCGCCTTACCTATTCCTATCGGCTTAATGCATTTGTGCTAAGCTTTGATGCTTGCCGTTGACGTGTTTCGGTTTGGAGGATAAAGTAGCCAGTAAAATTATTTTTGCTCGAGGTTGAACATCCTGGCCTAAGGTTGGCAACGCATCATTACTACCTTTAGTGTCTCTAGGCAATGTGAATTTTTTACCACCAGGAAATCCGTTTGCTTGTCTGCCTTCCCATTAAGCGAAATTTAAAAGTAACGAAAACCTAAGTATAATGTTATACTTGCAGCTTAAATAGCGGTACGTGCGATTCCCTAGTAAAAACAATGTATGATAAACAATAGGTACAGTTGTTGTCTTTTAGTTATTGAAAATAATCGTAAATTAAACAAACAAAGAACACATTGTCAAGCCGAATTTAAAAGACTCTCAATTCGCCAATGAATGACATCAAGTTTGGGCACGGACGTCCGCGGCAAATTAAATAAACATAATAGCCTATCTTGAAACATAAAATAGTTGGCGGTTATTTCATGTTCAAATTCCTCGAATTTCATCACGATCGGTTCAGTAGGTTTGACGTGACCGACAGACTAACAAAAAAATATAAAATGCTTAAAATATGCTCTGCTGTATATTTTCAGTTCAGTTGTATTTTTTAAGCATTTTTAACATTTAATGTGCAGAGCTCATTCTTCCACAGTTTAGGTATATAGAAAAGAAACACTGAACATTTGTGTCTGGTGAAGCAAACATAATATTTAAAATGTAATATTCATGTTAATAAAAAAAAATTATGTCATATATAAACAAAAAACAAAATCAATAAACTAAACTTTCCAGTGGAAATTCCATTCTACACACGAGTAGCGTTTGAAATACGATCTTGAATTGTAAAAAAACACGCAATCATAATAGAAAGGGAAACCGTCCGTCGTCGGTTCGACGACCGGTTACATGAGTTACGGGCGAGACACGGTCAAGGCCACTGCGGCCACGGCCAGCGGTCTCTAAAGTGGGTAACGCGGAACCTTATCTTCCTTCTTAAAACAATCAACCTCTTACTAAGAAAACATTATTTTTGGAAAGCATTATAAAAAGCCATATATATTATAAAAAGATTATTACCTAGGTAAGTAGGGAAATTAAAACACATTTAACTAGAGTTTGCTGGAAGAAATTTCTCAAATTTACTTCTGTGTATACTGTACTGGATCTTTGTTGTTTGAAACAGTAATAGTGTGATAATTTTATTGATGTGTCTTGTTCACACGTGAAGGGTAAAGAGAGGGTCCGTTCCGACCCGGTGGTATATTTTAATATTATATAGACTCGTCGGAAGTGCCTCGTATGGGGTTTAAGTGAATTAAAATAATTTCTATTCTTTTCTAGAGTACAATTTCGCAGCGACTCGCCTAGATTGGTACCACTGCCTTATTTATTTCTGCCGCCATAACGTCATTACGTCTTCTGGTTCGGAGGGTAAGGTAGCCGGTAAACTTACTTTTGCTCGAGGTCTTACATCCAGGCCTTAGGTTGGCAACGCACCATTTCCACCTTTGGTGTCTCTAGGCGGCGTGAATTTCTTACCATCAGGAAGTTCGCCTACTTATTTGCCTTCCAATATCATAAAAAAATATGCTATTTAAATACGGAAATTAGGTACATGTTTTTAAAATATAAACTGTATTATTTTCTCGTAAAGCCGTAGAAAGTATTCCTCATTCATAACTCTCCGGACAAAACTCTGTGAAATGTTTTGTCACATACCAATAGAAAAACATTTCTCACATAACAAGCGGTGCAAAATATTTACTACACGCATGTTACATATTTTATTATCGATATTTTTAAGCACGTCAAAGTAACTATGCACCAGTTTCGTGACTATCCTTCGCAATGTTTTTCGTGTACACATTTAGAAAGTGTATTATTTATTACGCTATTCTAATTATATAAACTACCCATAATGCTACTGTACTTGGGAAATATTATCTATTATTTGAGAAAAAAAATGGACATACACAAAAAGTTGAAAAGTTTAGCCAGTTTTAGATATTTGGGCACACAATATTTGACAGTTCTATTACAGAAGCATATTATTATTATTTACATTAAACAAGTTAAATAGGTATATTTACTCCCATATTTCCGAAGAGGTAGGCAACTAGGGAATCCATGATTAGCCAAAGACACTAAGTCCCAAAATGTGATAGATGGCATGACTATCGCCTAACGAACACCTATCCAGTACTGGGTAACGTTGTTGTAATTAGAATATTGAAAAAGCATATTATTTTTTTTTAATCACATAAGCAGCTGTTTATAGTATATTATTATTATTACATTATTTCAACCCATGAGACAAGGTGGTCAAATATGTATGAGTATGATTGGCTCACCCGGATATGTACTGCAGCTGCATTGCTAGTCCTTTGTCATTATAATGTCAGTAATCACCGTGATTGTAATATTTAGATTATATACCATTCACATAAATAAATGGCTCGTGTTTGTCGATTTAATGAAAAATGTATGTATAAAAAAAACTCTTGATTGTGTACATTTAACATACAGATTAATCAACGTAACCAACCATTGTTAGAAAAAATCTAAGTATTCTATTTAACGGCTTAATTTTTTTCCAGCTCGAGGTAAAATTAAGAAGTACACACCGCTTCTAGCCGGTATTGGAGTGAAGGTGGTAGCAGTGGCTAGCCTTTTGTTCGGAGCACTAACGCTGTTGGTGACCAAAGCCCTGATCGTCGCCAAGCTGGCATTCTTGGCAGCTGCAGCTCTGGGACTCCATAAATATCTGAGTGCCAATAACAACGCGAATAGCTTGAATAACATTACTGGAAAGGTAATTTGTTTGTAACCTATCCTCAGTTGCCGCCCGCTGCTTGCCGTTATGTGCAAGTTATATAAGTATGTACTTCGTCCGAACTTCTTCGTTTGTGTGTAAAATACCCCTTCAAAAGTAAGTTAGCTGAAAATTTAAAAATAATGTTTTTTTTGTTCTTGCATGGAAATCCGTAGTCCAATAGAGATAAAAATAATTTTATTTCAATGTCTATCACTATCGTTGTGTTAATTTTTATCGTGAGTCGCGTTTGAACAACAATTTGATCTGTGTTACATCTGAGGGCAATCTTTGTGAGACCTTGGTTTTCCAAAATTCCGCATTTTTTGTAATGCCTTTAAATTCTATCTCTATATTCCCATATGAGTCATTCGAAGTATGTTAGTTCTGTTAATAATACACGCCGCTTATACGCACCAAAGACGGTAATGGTATTATAATTAACACGTTAACTTAACCGTAAACAAGAGGCCTAATATAA
The DNA here is from genome assembly GCA_002245475.1 of Calephelis virginiensis. Lineage (NCBI taxonomy): Eukaryota > Metazoa > Arthropoda > Insecta > Lepidoptera > Riodinidae > Calephelis > Calephelis virginiensis. Next base: position 192,491 of record NJDC01002100.1, on the reverse strand, counting down.
CAAGCCCACGTGTTTTGTATTTAATTACAATAAAAATCGTCATTAAAAACATCCATTAGAAACTATTTTAAAGGAAATCTCCCATTAGATTTATCTGTAACATAAAAATGAATCTCTGAGTATGTTGCTAAGCGAAAAACTTCCGAACGTACTTGACTGATTTGCCCAATTCTTTTTCTTATTGTTTTAGTTATTATGAGAAAGTTTTTCGTAATAGAAAAACCGGGAAAATTTTGTAGAAAGAAAGAGTGCAAATGAATAAAAATAATCATTTATTTTTCCCATACAAACTGAAAGGGTAAGACAAACTTCACCGGGGCAGTTAATTTTTAATACAGGCAGAAATAAGAGAAACCTTACTTAAATAAAAAAAGAAAGTCAAAGAATAAGCTATGAAACTGACAATTTAAAACAAAGAAAAATATCGAGCAATACTTACCAGACAAAGATAACACTCTATACAGAATTATACTATTCAATGTCGGTTTTCATTTGCCAGTAGATCTCGTTGGAATGCGAGCATTACAATATTTGACACCATTTTGTTTCACAGATCGGCGGTGGGTACGCAACTGCACCGGCCCAGTGGTCTTCGCCGACGGCACCTGCTGGATCCTACCCTTATGCTAGGTCTGCTAACATCGCGTCAGACGCGAACGATCTAGCTTATAAGGCGCAGATACCTTCGTAAATATAATTATGTATTTGAGCCTACAAGAATAAAAAATCCACAACTTTTACGGACATTGTGGTTTTTTGTTCTCGTAGACTAGATTTAAGCAATTGTGTTTTGACTGTCATTTAGAAAAAAAACGTTTATTGTTTGTTTTATTAATATTATTTCTGAGTGGCTCTCAATTGCTTTGCCACTAAACGGTTACATGAAATTATATACTATTGTTTAATACAAACACATACATAGATATCTTGACGCCAAGTCCCTTAGAGAGTAGGCAAATAAGATTATTCTTTGAAAACATGAAAACATTTTGCGACAAATAACATATTCTGTAATACTTGTTAAATAATATAATAAAAAAAATCATTGTTCCATAAGCAGTGAACGTCTAATATTCTAAATTATAAAATAAATACTTAAAGAATGAAATATACAATGTAATAAATAATATCTAAAATTAGTTAACTTAGTATGGAAACGCTGAAACGGTTTATTATATAAATATGATTGCTTAGAATACGAAATACTCAAATGCAATGGCGTATTTGCACATTTATCAAAGTTAACCTCTCTGTCTTATGTGAGGAATTGTAGTCGTTCAATTGTCAAGTGAGCTCGGTGTGTGACAGACAGTTCTACATAGAGTACGCCACAGATGAGTTCGGTGAAGTTTTGGTTTCTTAGTATAGTGGTGCCCTCCTACAGCGGAATATTACAGTCGAGACAAAAAGTCCGTTTTTACGGCGATGACATGTGACAAGTTCCACGGCCGTCACGACAGACCGTCGGACACGCATACTTCAACCAATAAGTATTCAGAAGAGAAAATGTTTCAATAATTTACTTAAAGTTTGAACTATTATCAGAATAGGAAAACATTCATATCAGTGATCGGTGTTGAACCTCACTGCGTCTCTTTCAGATGAGAAATACCTACATCAGTTTTTAACTTTTTAAATATTAGTAGTCGAACCCGTATCCAACATAATATTATTTATGAGTATGATTGTTCGCATTCACAGCGACATTTTGTAAAAGTGAGATAGAGGTTGTTAGAAAACATTTATAAGTAAGTTTTTTCACGAAATTTTTCCGGTGATCTTATTATTAATAAATAAGCTGAATTCTATGGTGCGTTAGAGTATTTTTTTATTTTATGAAAATGGTTGCTTATTCGCTCTCGTAAAATATTTTACACAATTTTGTTATTTAAACATAATGTTATTATTTATAATGTACTGTAAGTCATTTTTAATCCGCCAAGTTTTAACAAAAATAAAATTATACAAACATAGAACTTAAAATCAAATTAGGGGCCAAATGCGTGCAAGCAATATTATACGAATACTACCATTTATGTTGCAAAAAGCTTATTGCATGACAAAGTCGTGGCATGGTGTACACAAGTAATTTTGCTAGCATAGCAGTTTTAGGAATTTGTTTGAGCCCAAAAATTTGTTAACGAAGCTAATTTATGAAAAATACATTTATGGAAAAATAATTTTATGCCGATTACTTTTAAACAGGTCTCAAATCTGCAAGATATTTTTGAATTTATTTTGCTTACAATATTTTTTTCCATTTCTGTCCCTATGTCGTGTGGTTCCTGAATAAATATAAAGGACACTCTAGTAGGTTAGTTTTGGATATATGTTAATTATTAATTGTAAAAATAAAAGAATATTGGGAATAGACAGGGTAAGTTTTGTATGCCGTGGACGTTAAGTGACTTCCTTATTTTAGAAGGGAGTTGTTAACTATATATTTACTATTGATGTAAAATATACTAAAATAAGGTTTGCCTTTAGTCATTTTTATTCTAAATTGTGGGAATTGAAATGACACGATGCACGACTTAAATATTATTTTATATTACATATTATACACTTACGGGTTTAAAGTGTCATTAGCACAAAAGCTTTATTTATTCTTTAATGTTTAACATTTTAAGATGTAACAAAAGACTGTATGCCTAGTGGTTTATATAAGGATCAGAAATAAATGCGGATGATCGACTGTCGTCTTTCTTTACTCACTTATCTTTCTTTCACCAATAGTTTTACCATTCCAACTGGTCAGATTAAATGCATGTCTAATTTCATAATGTTCTTTTGCATTCCTGCCACAAAAATCCAAAACAAAATGTTTATTGCCAAGAAGTCTTACCTCTCTCAGTAGTGTTACGCAAAATTTTCAATGTGTCTTCGTACTTATCATACAATTTTATAAAATTTACCGACACTTTTGCATTTGTAATTACATTCAAAATACTTAGAAATTTCGAGTGAAAAACTTCACCATGTTGTGTTCAAGTATTTCGTATCTATCCATGCTTTGAATAAAAATAAACAATATTAATGACAATGATATCAATCGATTTTTTATAATTTTGTAGTGAAACAAAGTATTCGCCAATTATTATTTAAATAAAAGCTGAAAAGATTCTTATGCTATTAAAAAACAAGCAAGCAAATAGAGCTCCTAGAGAGACCTAAGATGATAATTATGACCTGAACATAAGATATTAAATTTTTTACTTGAGTTTTCCTACCAACCTCTAAAATGGAACGAGATAGTAACGAGTCATGTCGTTTTGCATTTTGGCAAAACAAAATGGTAAGGCGTTTGAGTAAATCTTATTTATGCTACCGCAAGACCATGCCAACTCATCACCACATTAATGACAGTCTATTCTCACCTCCTCCAAGAAATACAACAGGTAGGAATTTTGCATTTATTATATAAACAATCCGAAATCACCAAAATGAGCATATAATTTTCGGTTGAATATATTAACACCTAGAGCTTACCGATTTAGGAAACATTTTTATCATTGCAGAGTTCAGTTATAAATGACAATGTTTGGTTATAAAACATCCATAACTTTTACAAGCAATGTAAAGAGTTGATACAAAATATGTTTTCAGTAGCGACATCTATTGGCAAACTTGACGCAAATAATTGTGGCGTTGCAACGCGTTGATGTCTTTTGTTAAGCACAAGGAACATGTTTTTGTTTTCAAGTACCAATTATTTTCTATGTTTTAATTCGCAATTCGACTTGTATCAATACTTATAATGAAACTGTACATTGAAGACATTTAATCTGTATGTATGTGTCAGGAGCGCGATACGCGCCGAATTTACTGAACCGATCGAAACGAAATTAGCCTGTTAGTACTTTATGTTCCGGGAAAGGTATTTAATGTGTTATATCCCGCACACTACACTATTGAAAACTGTAAAAGTCACAATTTTAATTGGGTGATTTTAACGAATAAGTTGTTTGTCGTACGCGTTTTACAGGTCTTCTCTTATTTTACCTAAGTTTTAAATTTAGCAATTTCAAGTAACGGACACAATACTTGATTTAAATTGACCAAATAACTGTAAGTTCGGAATGTTAAGAAACAGTTGGACATGCAGGTGATCTTACACATGCATACAAATCTTCGCACCAAGTCCCCCTGTATGGTTGGCAGAGTATGGAGTATAAAATGAATAAAGTTCGCCGGATCGCCTAGTACACTGATAAATCTATTGCTATTCATAATATTAACAAATAAATAATAAAAATAAATAATAATAGGTAAATGGCATTCCCAGGAGGAACCTCATTTTCATCATATTTATTTTATTTTATATTATTTTAAATTTTATAATCTAAATGAAGGCTTGCTCTGACCTAACGAAACATGCCTAATTTACTCCACTTGTAGCCGCCACAGGACAACGGAAGAAATGTTATGATATGGCCATTTACTGCAACACGGTGTATTTGAAAAACTGCGCTTAAGGAAAGGTAGGACAAAAAAGAGGTAGATTGAGACCCATAAAGAATTGCCTAACCTAAATAAAGGCAAAATAAAGTGTAGTACCAATAATCGGTAGAGAAAACAAAACATAAGAGATATGCTCTTATGTGTAGGAATGCCATTATAATTATACAACTAAATTAATTCTTTTTATTATATTTAATAGCAGCTATTTTGGTTTCGCACAGGTGGACAAACTTCTATCTTATTTCTCATTTAATTAAAAAAACGTCACAAAATTAGTCTAAGCATACATAGGGACAGACAGCGGAAAGGAAATCGTGTATAGTAAATTTACTTAGTCTCAGTCTGAGATCGGCTCTGTTAATATACTTAGGCCTTTTTCATTTATTTAACTCAGAAAAGCAGTCTGTTCGTAAATTTATTTAAAAAACAGTTGCTGAAATTGAAAAATCAGTGAACCCAGCGCCTGAACAGATTGCGACGAAATCAGGGACGCTTGTATTTTTTTATCGCGGAAGAATGACTTTCACCTTTTTAACACAGCGAGTTCCCGGCGGAAAGCTCAATTATTTTAACATTCACGTAAAGCTGCTCGCGTTGATTAGTGGAATTAAACTTAAGTTACCTTTACTATGCAAGAAGAAAACCGGAATTAAAACGACTGAAGTGAACAAGTTATTCGAAATTAAGCT
>NJDC01002100.1:176373-187213 GCA_002245475.1 Calephelis virginiensis | reverse complement strand
AGTAAGGCACTTCAAAACCGACAAGTCCATATCGAAGAGCAAGTTGGTGGTGGATTATTTTGGCTACTTGGTTATGCCTGTGCAAGTACTCGCCGTTGGCAAGATGAATTATTATTATTATCATTATCAATTGATATACTTTATCTAAATTCCACGTTCTTCACAAATTCTACAAACAGATATAGCTCAAAGTAAGCAAACATGACACTTGTAAAAATGCTAATGCTATGAGTGAAGACGTTGGTAAAGCGTCATTACTAAATTCAATGTTTGCCATTAATAATTATTACAAAATACTGGAAAGAATTTAATTAAAATCCAAACCCAGAAATTTAGAGATTTACAATTACTTATTCATTATCATACTTGTGACTTATAAAAAAAGTAATAGTTCTTAAGTTATTTTTCCTTTCTCAGAGCATATTACAATATATTAAAAGACATAATAATATAATACTTTTAAATATTTAATATGTTAAAAATTATGTATTCACAAGTTGTTATTGTCAGAAAAAGGTGTAATATTTTCACAACTCCTATCTTATGTATTTATATTATTTTATTTTTATTTCTTAATTATTTCCCCAGGTCCAGGGTGACGATGAAATGTGTGAAATACTACGTATTTTTGCGAAAATTAAATATAAATAAACACAACAAATTTACTACGAGCCTTAAAGTCTGAATAAAATTACATTGTTAGTGTGTGTACAATAATTAATAACTATTGAAAATGAAAGGGATATGATTTTATTGATTAAAACTAAGTCCTAACAAGCAGAATTTCGTGCAAAAAACAATAATAGGAAAAGCATACTTTATTAGAAAATTTTTACTTTATTACATAATGAGAAAATTAAAAAAACTAGAAAAAAAATCTTATATATTGATATGATAAATATTTTCAAGAAGTTCACAACCATAATCCTGTAAAACATGACATTCTCCCTGTACCTCAGATTAGAAACTAAACGCTACTAACGTAGAAACCCACTTTTATACTGGTTATCAATTACTTTGCGTGTATAAAAAGAGTCACATACCGTCTTCACTCACACATCGAAGGCTCTTGTCGGTATACTCGTGTAATTACACGACTTTCACTCAATGTGTATTTGTGTGTAAGCTTAGAACAAAAACTCTGTGGAGTGGCTATTAAATTCTATTTTCCGGTTTGTAAGCGTTTTTTGTATTTTGTTATAATAAAATTAAACTGCTTTATTGACGTTCATGACTAACTCCACCGACTACCTGCGAGGATCAGGTTCAATTCCCGACGGGGACAGACATTTGTGTGATTAACATGGATTGTGAATATTTATATAAGTTAGTGTCGTTAATTACCCCATAAACCAAGCATATAATATGCTTACTTTGTATCGGGTAATTTATTTATTTTTTGATCATGTTGTTAAAACACATAATTCGGGACAATGTCTATATGATACGGTAATTACTTACTTTTCATAGACGTCAAACCGAAACTATAAAAAATCTTTTTATGTGTTATATCAAGTGATCTTAAATACCTTAAGTATCTTCGATGATTGGAAGTATACTTATCTTATCCACCAATGAATACACTATAATTTCATCAATCAAATTAATAATAAATAAAACATTTAACAGACAATTTTACTGTGGCTGTTCTGTAACTTCAACAAAAATTTGCGTGTATTTAAGTTTAAGCGTTATAATTTGCAATTATTTTTGTTATCCTCGTATGAATAGTGTTTACACTACATCAAATATTCTATTAAAGTTCATTGAAAAAAAAACTGATGTTAGATTTATACTATAAAATTAATAGAAATTAGCCACATTACACTCTTGCAACCATAATAAAAATATTATGTGTTAAAGACACAACAATGTTACTCTACACCTTCAATAGGCCGCATTCCAATATGAAAACTTTCACCACTACTACATAAGCACTATCAATGTGCGAGTGACACTTTCACTCATAAGATTATTTTTTCATTTTTGGGCTTGTGTTTTTTTTTAAAAGAATATTTATAAAATGCTAGATGCGTACGAGACAATTTTCCCATTCCAATTCTTGGAAAAGTTGTGTCGATTCTTTGTCATAACAAAAATAGACCAGTCTTTTTTTTATTCCTTCCCAATGTTCACATTTTTTTTGGAGTTGCATACATTATTTATTTTCAAAAATCACTCTTTTGGTAGTCTCCATAGTGGTGGCTTTAATCTAGTTTACTTGATGGTAAAGTGCTGTACAGCATCTTACCTGGACTGGTTCTAGCGCCTTAACTGTTCCTGCTTCTGTAGCGTTTGTGCTTGCCATTGTTCTGTTTCTATCAGAGAGTAGGTTGGCCAGTAAGCTTTTGCGCCATTAACATGTATAGTGTCTATAGGCCGCGGTTATCTCTTATCACCTGAAGACCTAATTTTATGTTCTCTTTCTTATAACCAGAAACATTTAAAGCGTGAATTACGACGCATTCTTGTTCTCTTCCCAAAACAAAAGAAGTTTACGAAGCAAACATTTTCATCGAATACGTATGAAGGGAATGGTTATGGCGTGAAGACACTGTTCAAGGACATTTTTAAGCCATTATCAAACCAAATTATTGTCTTTGTTAAGAAACAAAATTACAGGTTCTGTTATATGTATGTTATATTATATGATGGTATATATGTATTAAAGATGCTGTTAGTGTTGAAACTCCAAAAATTTAAAGAAGAAAAGTATAATAATGGAATAACCAGAAGTAGTACCAGCTTTTCACTATTTCGTGTTTCGGTTACATCAATACTCAACTATAACTGTTATATTATTTTGGTAGGACGCTTTTTTTTTAATTTTTAGTAGCTTAGTATGATGATCCGCAAATGTCTTACTTGAAAGTGAAAAAGGGATAGAAAGCAGGACGTATACTAAGAAGATGCCTATTCACTCTGTTTTTAAAGATGTCTAATTTTTAGTGTCCAGGAATTGCTTTTATTTAACGAATTCCATTCTTAAGCCTTTCAAATGAAACTACCAAAAAGAGAAGTAAGCCTTTTTGTTAACGTGCATCAAATATATCCGGGTACACCCGGGTACCGGGGATGGCTATCGCATGTCCTGAATTTCGAATAGGAAGTTAAGTCGAAGAAATCAAGGTGTAAAGTTCTTCGCCATACTCTCCGTAATGCAACAACAGCCTGTGAAATTAAGCGTCACGATTTGCATACAATCCGTATGCGGCATGTACTCTTTAAATCAGAAAATACGTCTACTTCTAACGCTGTAAATATGTACAAGTAGGTATATCCATTCCGAGTATTCTTTCTCACGTCAAGTCAAACTATTTATATTTAAACTATTCAAGGGCATAAAAGAAAGAAAAGTTAGGACGTTCTTGTGTGGTCATCTAATCCAATACTTTTTTTTTTTTTTTGGAATGACTAATGTGTTGTCAACCTCGCGGTTTTTACAACTTCACCGGGCTTTAAATCCAATACTGAAATAAATAACAAATGGAAACTGCTTCCACCTGTTGCAACTTCTGTTTAAGACCACGTATTTACAATCACCTACATGCAATTTTGTACCTTAAAATAAAGTATTAAGGTTGTTATTCTAAACACAGGGTTGGTATTTAAGTCGTTATGAGTTTGTCTGTGTATCGAGGCCACTGCGTTTACTCGATCTCACAGTGAGAAAGCTAAGAGAAAGGTGTTTAAGCGGACCTTGTTGGGGCCCAAATTCCAAGATGGCGAAAGAATTTTTTTCCTACACAAACAGCGCGAGCAGGTGTTGGTTTTCAATTTTAGAAAATAGTAGAGTTAATATACTTAAAGTTACTGAATACAGAATTATCAAATAATGTATAAAATACACAAAATACTCATTGTTGCTTGTGTTTATGTTATAATATGGCTCAGCGTTGCGAGAAAACTTGTTTTTTTTTGGCGAAAATAGCTTAGCTGGGGGAATAAATATGCAATACAATTGTTTTACTAACTAAAATGTTTTAAAGAAATTGTTATAATATGCATTAAAAGTTTAAGATTTGCATACCCAGTTGTGGTGAAAAGATGGTACCTACATTTATTTATAACATCTATAATATATAGTCAGTCTGCCAATAGCTCATCATCATTAAACATACTTTTATCTCAAAATATTACGTACTACGTACATAGTAACAAATAGCCAATTCACTCTTACTATCACCTATATCAATTAAATGTCATTTTTACTTAATTCGTTGAAAACCCCCAAAATTTAATTACGAATGTTTAGATATGTAACACTGTTTTAGCAAGCAAAGCTTACATAGTACAAAAAAAATAAAGAACTAACAAATCTGGAAGCACTGGAGTGTCCCACTGTGGTAACCAAAACGAAGCATAAGGCGCTACTAAACTGCATTTACAATTAACTAACAAATTTGCTTTAACATAGACATTATACTTGCTTATATTATACTAGCGGCCCGCCCCGGCTTCGCACATAAACCTTCATCTTCAATGACTTTATTAAAAAAAAAGTGTGTGTGTACTTATGTGCACGCGTTAGAAGTTATACTTCTTCGGCGTAATAAGATAAAAATCTTTTTAAAAACTAAAATGTTATCTATAGCTAACTTCATAGCTAACTTCATCATGTCGGTTTTTCGTGACGGTGTGCGCGCGCATCGTAAAAATTTACCCTCATCATTTTTTCCTAACGCGCCAAAAGAAGTATAACTTCAAAAAACTGGATCAAAATCCGTTGCGTAATTTTAAAGATTTAAAGCATACAAACGGACATAGGGACAGAGGAAGCGACTTTGTTTTATATTATGTAACGAAGATAGGTTGCTGTAAGTACACGGCATTTCTCACGGTAAAAATCAACCGTGGTCTACAGACTATTACTGCTATAGGTGTGTCATTGTCCAGTCGCTGACATGTTTCGCAAGTCTACCGGCTAATAAATCTTTTTTGTTAAGCTAAATTTCAGTAATTTTTTTATGTTAAAATATGTAGCACTTAAAAAAGTGGCAACGCAGCAATGCATTTGCTTCGCTGCCAAAAACACACTTGCATTCATTTTAAAATAGAATATATTCCCTTATTTCGCTACCAGAACCAGCTTCGGTGAGAACCAGTACCGAATCAGACCAAACGTAAGATGTAAGCAGAGAAACTGTCTTACGTAACACATCCGAAAGATTTCTTTGAAATTAAAAAGCGTTTCGTCAAGTGTATGTTTCGCAAGCAGCCGGATGTTGAAGTGAAAGTGACACTTACACTTGAAAGTCGTGAAAGCGGGCGTCCGTTGTTTTTAATAATGACCGTCTTTGTGCGGTACGTCCTTGTGATAGGAAATAATTGTAGCCCTTCGAAGTAGTGAGAGCACATGCAGGGATAAAAGGATTTTTTGTGGATTAGAGAATTAAGAACCCCGTCGTTGCTAGCAAATGAAAAAAAATGCTAGATTATCTTAAATGCAGTCAGAGCAGGTGATTGAGTGAGATGTGTGCTTTCCTCTGCCAGCACTTAATTGTATTTCATTGAATATCTCTTCTAAATAGCACCTGTACTTTTACACCTAAAGTTTGTTGAAAACTTTTTGTTTTCTATTGATTACTCAAACTACAAAATGTCTACAAATTGTATGGCAGAAAAGTAAACAATTAGCTTAAAAACTTTTGTATGCCCTTCGCAGTAGAGTTCTCCAAATCCAAAAACTTGTCCGAATTCATACTCACACTATACTATATTCCTGTCACTCTCACACCAGTGTTTGCTATCGTCGCATTTTGGTTTGAATATACGACCCCATCTCCCTTGTGATACCTGTTGTAGGCTTACTTGTCTATAAATTGATCTTGTAAATTTTGAAAAAATATTTTAGATTAAAAATTAATAATCATAAAAATTAACTATTTCCTAATTAATACGAAAAAAAAAACATAAAAGACATGAAATTCTGATGCCGATGTACGGTATCAGAATTACTAACCATATTAATTATATTTTAATTTTTGTCAGTCATTATGTGTATCTGAGACTACAATTACATGCGATACTAATGATATTGCCCATATTCTTAGGCAGTGGTTGCCTCTCACCAAAAAGTTTTCCGCATCCATTGGCTTCCTTTCTATAAAATAAAACAACTGTAATGCTGTACTATAACCGTAATACACAGTAATTTATGGATCTTCCAACTCAATCGTCACGGATAACTCAATCGTCACGGATTGCCTGGAAAAATGATCCCCGTTCTCTTCTGATGTAAAGCAAAGAAGTCGAATGGACTAGGATATGTTGCCAGGTAGACGGTCAGATATTTACAGCTATTTATAACTTTTCAAGAAAAGTTACAAAGAGCCAACTAATATTCTTTATACGAACTTATGTCCAGCTGTTTCTTGCATTTTACTACTATTTTCAAAAAACTAGATGCACCAGCTTTATTTAAGGATAAGACCACTCAGACAACTCGTAAAAGACGAGCGCCAAATTTAGAGTCTTACCAAGAAAAGGTAATTGACTTTTGTAACTTTCTACGAGTGTTCACAACTACCACCTGTGTAGTTGACGTTATCGGAGTAATATGAATGGAAGAATCCCAGCCTGTATTTTAATTTCAATCTCGACATAGTTATTATACAAATATATATTATATATAGATGAATGTTTCAAATTATTAAGTTTCGTGTAAAAAAAACGGAAAGCGTGTAAAAACATACAGATACATTAAGAACCTCCATATTTTTTAAAGGCGATTGGAAACGTAACATGTGGGCTGTGGCCCACAGGCCAAACATATTTATATAAAAATAGAAAGTTATTTTGCAATTTAGTAGGAAATAGAAATCAAACATAAAGAGATAATACGAACATATAAAATGGTATGTCCATAAATCAATATGGCGGAGTAAACAAACCGGCGGGCGGAGAGATCGTGTCCGGGTCGGGCGGTCCACTTTCCTCTCGTGATATAACCTGATGCGGTCATTCTGATGTCATTGTACTGAAACTACACCAAATACACTTTCAGTGATACATTCAATCGATTACAAAATGTGTGTGTTCAATTTGTCTGTATCTGTGTGTGTACCTGTACCTTAGAACTTTTGATTACTCTTATCGATTTAATTGAGATATCACAGAATTCGTTTGGCGAAAAGTTTTCTTAGATGCCAATAAGTAAATCATTTATTGGCGTGTCAATAGGTCCATGTCAATAGGTTGTCAACATATACTCCTAAATATTTAACACATGATGTGTAGGTAATTTCAGTGCAGGAGCAAGACGTATAGCCACTTAAAAGTAATATATAATATGTAGTAAAAGATATGGAGAAAGCTAGGCAGGTCTGTAACAATTGTTACACTTGGCAGTCCACAACCTACTGCCTACCGTGCAGAAGATTCGACGTGAAGATAATTATATACGTTTTTTAGAGTCCAGTTTTTATTTCCATTAATTAATATTATGTATTAATCACTTCGTCAACGCAAATCATCGTTTTTCTCCTCAATTAGAATGTGTCACAACATAACATGGGACAAACTTGACAAAAGAGCTAATTTTGCAGAGTTCTAAATAAGTTCGCTCACTCGAAGCGAAGTCTACAAAGTAATACAAAATCTTGACTCATTAAAAAGTAGCATTACTTAGCTTTTCTCACTGACTACTTTTACATTTTATACTTTCCTCTGATTAAGATAGAAGATACTAAGAACCATTTTTCTTAAACGCACTCATTCTATGAGATGTATAAACTATATTTTTTTATAATTTAGACCGCCTCGTTGGTTGAGGGAGGATACACTCCTAATTCCAACGGCCGTTCAAAAGGATCAGGTTCGGTTCCCAACGAGAGCTGTGTGATGAACATTTAGATGTCTGTGTTTTCGTGTCAAGATATGTATAAAATTTATTCTGGTATCTATTTAAGTATTTCTATGTACTAGTATCGTTGACTAACACCTTCTATTTCAATGAAAGTCCAATTTGTGTAACTTGTTTAGGGACATTTACATTTACATTTCACTCATTTTAACACCAAAACTTTCTTTAAATTCCACTCTCTCTCGAATCTCACTTTTACGAATGCGGTCAGCGAGCGTAACACCAAAAATTTTTCGTAGCGCTCTCGTATCGACCGCATTTATCCTACACATGACAAGGACCATGGCATATATAAATGAAATAGCTGACGCCTACGGTTACGCTTGTGTGTTTATAACATTTCAGGGCTTGGGTTTTTTTTATTTTTTTCATGTTTACCCAGGCTTAACTGTAGAACATTTTAATCAAACCTTAAAGACTCAATCTGAAAGATAGAAGAGATAGCAAAAAGGGATAGAATAGAAGAAGGAAAGCACACGAACATTGTTAGTCTCTGAGTTCCCACCAAACATAGGTATTGTATCATATTTAAGTCACAAGCCCAATAATACAGTTGAAGTACACAACCACAACGGTGCACGCTAGCTATTTCATTTTGTAATAAGTATCATGGTCATTGTCATCAAAAGTATGTATCAAAGTGAGCGCGTGGCTCAGCAATGAACTCCTGAGATCCAGTCCGCGGTGGAAGACCATACTTTCACGTGATGCGTCCACGCACATCGTACAATCGATACCATTAACTAATACTTACTTTGCTACCCAACTACTAGAGTAGAATTTACCTTGCCCTGCTCAGCCGGTAGTTTGAATTTATGTATTTAGGATGTGTCGGAATGCAAAAGCCTACTGACCCGGTTCAATGGCTTACTGAATATGAATTATGAAGATACCTCCATAAATATGGAAATTTCACTCACGCTTAATGGATAATAAGGAATGTATCATTTTATGGTCTGACAAGATTTTATGCAGATTTGGGTTTTTATTAACCTTGAGAGTATCTTCGCTATTTGGAGATTGATTTGTTCCAAATTTTGAAAAGTTTAGATTTCCTAAAACTAGACCAAATTGAGTAACTTTTAACATTAATTAATAATATCACTTGCTATTATTTTAAAGGTCCGTCCACCCAAATCTTTTTCTTTGGTTTTATTATGTATGATTTTGTGATGACAGCTCCATAAACATATCTAAACGCATGCAGCGGCATGGGCCCATATTTTTCCTGGAATTTTCATTGTACAGACACATTTTATACAACACCTCAATACGATCAAAATAAGCATTTCGAAAGGCTGGAGTAAAATGTGTATTACCTGACTACCGTTGGGAATTTTAAAAACTGTACAGAGTAAAATAAACAGAAAATGCAACCTAAGTGTTCCCTTCCACATGTGAAGAACAAGCGTTTCAATTAAGAGTAAATATGATGTTAAACATACGTTGTCTCATAACCGCAGTCTCAACCGAACGATTTTATCTTTGCTAAGCGTTGTAAGATCAAACTCAAATAGGTTGTTATAGAAAGAAGAATACGATTTTTCAGAGCTTACATAGATTATTAAATTTTCTTGTTTAGTAATTGGACCAAGGTTAATTAAATAGAAGAACCGCTTAGAAAAATGCAATTTAATTCTAATACATTTTTAGCTCTCGATATCCCCGAAGCAAACAAATGTGCATTAAAATTTTATTTCTTCAATATTTTAAATTTTTGACGTTATTTTTTTTATATTGATTGACTTTGAAAGCTTACAGATGTAAGAGCTATTATTTCTTTCATACTTAAATTAAAAAAAATACGTGACAAAAACAAGTAAACATATTTTGCAATTACTTTGTAAATATTTCATAATTCTGAATGCACGAACAACCAAATTCAAATATTTTATGACATAAGCTGACTCCATTTGAATAAGAATTTTAAAGTAACTTGCAGAGTTGTAACTTATTTCAAGATGGCTAAAGCTCAAACAGGCATGGCACATACAAGTACTACTTTCACAACTTTCATTTTTGACATTTCCAAAGGTAGCTTCAAACATTTACAAAGACATTTCAATCTTCAATCGACCGTTTTAAGTACACATTCGAGTGGCTGGGCGGACGGATGCACGGAATCAGGTTTTTGGTTACATAATATTGTAACTGGTATTGTAACAAGTGTAGGTGTTACAGAAAATTCAAGAAATTTTTAAATGTTACGTAGGTACGTGTTAGTCTTCCGGCGAAAAAAGATCTCATCATTGAAATTTCATAACAAGTTTCACCTAGTTCTTGGTTTTGGTAACTTTTTAATATACACATACATAATACTACACGGTCAAGTACCCTAAGGGGTAGGCAGAGAGTAAAATCTTGCTACAATTTGAAAAACTAGTTTATTTATCCCGTTTTGGACCGGGTCCTTTGTATAGGATAGACCATCTGCGTCGTCACCTGTTCCTGCTGCCATATTGCCTGTGTCATGCTCCGATCTGGAGAGTGAGGTAGCCGGTAGACTTGCACGTTCAGCCTGACAGCCCGGCCACAGGACAGCGCTGCACCTTTTATATCCAAAACGTTTTTTTTTTGGTCGCAGTTATCTCTAACCGCCAGAGGAGCCACGGAGCTGAATAGCTGTCTTACGCGATTAAAAGAAATAAGAATAGGAGTTGTGAATTGTTGTAGTGTATATATAGTAAATATAAGAAGTAAAAGGAATCTCGTTCTTCACGAGTCTAAAAAGACGAGACGAGACGAGAAGAAGAAGAAAGAAGAGAGATAATGAATATAATAATTTATGGGGCAATGGCACATTTTTACGATTTACTGAAAATCAAATATTAACTTACAAAGAGATTTATAAAATGTATCAACTGTAAACTAGCTGCAAAGGGTTGTTATGAGGTTGAGATCTTCAGAGAGAAATAGGAAGACAAAAGTTATTTTCTGATTTTTTGTAACCTTATCTGAGTTTACCTCTCGTTAACT
>NJDC01002100.1:127274-166399 GCA_002245475.1 Calephelis virginiensis | reverse complement strand
CCTTTCAACTATTTTTCCATACACTTTTGATGCTAAACTGATCAAACTAATGGCCCTGTAACTTGTACAGTCCATGCGTGAACCCTTGCCTTTATACAAAGGCACCGCAGTCTTCGGGTACTCTGCCGGTCTTCCAACACTTATTACAAAGAACCCAGAAAGAGTCTCGGACGGCAGGACCACCAAGTTTGATCATCTCACCTGTAACCCTATCTACTCCCGCAGCCTTACCATATTTCATACTTCTTATCGCCTATTCAACTTCTTCCATCATAATGCCGTCAGATGCCTCCGCTATTTCCGAGTCATAATAGTACTCGGACCCAGCGGCAGCATCTTGGGCACATTCATACATATCTCCATAAAATTCACTCCATCAAAACCATAAAAAAAATTTGATAAAGACCATAAAAGTGAATTAAGAACAGAACAGAATGTATATATTTCACATATGCCTTACGAAGGTTCTCGAGAGGCATACATACCTACTAATATTATAAATGCGAAAGTAACTCTGTCTGGCTGTCTGTTACGCTTTCACGCCTAAACCAGTGAATCGATTTTGATGAAATTTGGTACAGAGATAGAATAGACCCTGAGGAACAACATAGGCTTTTTTTATTGAATCAGGCGTTACTTTGCGGAAATCCATTATAAAAGATGTAAAAAAAGCCTTTATTTTGCTAATTCCGCGTAAGCAGTGTAACCGTTGTGGCAAATAATCCTCCAAACGACACAGAATGTGACAAGCTTAACTGACGTTCCCACCACCCACCTCCGCGACCAGAACACGAATATAGGAAGAGCTCGGGAAACAATATAAATTGTCACGTTCTTTACATGTGACAACCCTACCTAAAGTTCCCACCTCCCACCTCCGCGACCAGATCACAAATAGAGTCCGAACACGGGAAACAAAACCACTTGTCACGTTCTTCGCCAACTTTGTCGAAGCACTCACCACAGAGAACACCAAATCGCACTCGACGTACGTTTCGCCTCAACACCGAGGCATCACTGTGACCTTGACAGATCTATTGTGATCACACCTCTTACTCATCAAGCTAACATAAGTTCCGCAACGTCAACTTCACTAGGAACTGTACAATGCACTTGGGACTTATCAACTTAATGTACTGGAGATTCACTATGTGTCCAACCAGCAATCTGCCTCTTGCTTGGTTGAGTGCTGAGCACTCACAGGGTATATATATTGCCGTTTCTTCCGCATTCTGGGTAGATCTACAGTCAGGTTCCTCTGCTAGGCCCATTCTGCTTAGATATTTATTTAACCTGCAGTGACCTGTCAACGCTCTGACTAAAATTCTGGGCTCTTTTCTTTGCTTATTAATTGCAAATAATTTAAATTGGTGGAACATCCTGCAACGAGTGTTTTAGCGTGCTCTTGGCCTTCAGTTTTCAGCCAACTCAACAAGCTTGCCTGGTCCAAATCTCGAGCAAGCTTTTGGCAATCCCACATACAGGTCTTCAAGTCATCTGCATTGCCTTGTGCTCAAATGTGTCAAATTGTGTCAAATTATGAGAATTGTAGTTTAGAAACTATAGACTTATCAATACTTAAAATCTGAAATGTAGAAGAACATTTAAGCACAAGCACAGGCTATCCTACAGATAAATACATACAGTCGTGGTCAACTAATTAGGGACACTCTTTGGTTACACCGAATTGTGAATTTATTTTTTATTTTCCAATGAGTCTAAACCATATTCCATATCTCTTACATGTAAGTATAATTAGTCATTTATGTGCCCGATTATACAAACAATAACAACTTCTCAATCATTAAACCGCTTTACAGTATAGCTGATAGGTTATCGTAGTGCTATTTGTTCAAATGATGCTGGCTGGCCATTTAATTAGGTACACTGAGATATTGCGTGAGTTTTGGCGCCATCGAGAGAAAAGATGGTCGAAGTTTTTACATAATTATTGAATTTCGTGTTGATATTGAGTGAAATTAGTCAATTTTGGTGGCATATTGTACAATTTTGTTCAGTGAAAGTGCATAAATGAAATAATCATTAAGAAATTAGCGTATCGTATATTTCCTCGTTGCCGGCAAATCTCATTCATGAGCTTGAGTAAACAGGCCACTGCTTTACCTAAGAGCCTGACATGACTTCCTGACGACTTATGACTGATGACTAATTAAAATTGATATAAAATTTGATGCAAATTTCTACTTGACTAATGGCTAAATACTAACGTGAAGGCCAAAACCTAAAGAAAGAAGAAGAAGAGATATTGCGTTCTATTTTCAAAATTTACTTTTTTACTTCTTCTCTTATTGTTTCATGGTAGCTTTGGCGGCAATCCCGATATTTATTTTAAGTTTTGAAAAATATTTTGAAGAAAAATGGGTAAAAATAAAAGTTGCCATCCAACACTACGAAAAATTATCATGAAGTTTGTTGTCGGTTGACCATACCCAAGGATAGCAGAACATTTAAATTGTTCAAAAATTAAGGTATACAATGCAGTGCAACATGTCAGACGCAATAACACAGATTTAAATGTGCCCAGAACAAAGAGATCGAGAAAAACAACTCTGCAAGAAGATAGAATGATAACCAAGTTAGCTAAGAAAGTTCCGTTTCTAGGCTATATTTTAATTAAACACGAAGTGTTTGGGACAGACGAAAGAGCTGGTGTCTCAGCGAGGACCGTTCGACGACGTCTGGTAGAAGCAGGGTTGTTCGGAAGAGTGGCTCGCAAAGTACCGTTGTTGAAGAAAAAACATAGAAATGCTTGTTTGGCGTTTGCACTTAAATATGGACATTGGACCTACGCCCAATGGCAACATGTATTATTCTCTGACGAGACCAAGGTTAATTTGATTTCTTCAGATGGAAGGCAATACGTACGGCGTCCAGTAAAAGCGGAAATGAATCCAAGATTCACAAAAAAGCAGGTGAAACATGGCGGTGGAAACATTAAAATGTGCGGTTCACTTTCTGGACGTGGAGTGGGACCTGTGAGGAAAGTTCAGGGTAACTTAGACCAACATCAATACAAGGCAATATTGGAGGAAACGCTGCTTCCCTACGCTGAGGAGCATCTCCCTATCATATGGACATTTCAGCATGATAACGACCCAAAACACACCGCCCGTTCAGTCAAGTCGTTTCTTACCAGACAGTTAGTATCGGTGCTAGATTGGCCAGCAAATAGCCCGGACCTTAACCCAATCGAGCACCTTTGGCACGAAATCAAGGAAAAAGTAGCCACTTATCGTACCACAACTTTAGATGAACTTAATGAAGCTTTTTGTGAGGCATGGGTGTCGTTTTTTTTTTATTTTTTTTTTCATTCCTGTCGAAACATGCCAGAAACTGATAATGTCTATGCCACATCGGTGTCAAGCGGTAATTACTAGCAAAGGTTTTGCTACTGGGTATTGATTTTACACGTAATAAAATGGAGCTGTTATTATTATTTTTACTATTATTATTATTGTTACTATTATTATTAGTTTTGTTTAACTCTATTTTTCATTATAGTCTACTGTACTTAATTAAATGTCCAGCTACAGAATTATAAATAACCAAATAAATAAATATCCCTGGGCAACTTACACTAATTGAATCTAACCCCAAAGTAAGCAAATTATATGCTTGTGTTATGGGTGTTAGTCAACGATACTAATACATAGAAATACTTAAATAGATACCAGAATAAATTTAATAAACACCCAGACCCGGAAATGCAGACATCTAAATGTTCATCATACAAATGCCTGCCCCCGTCGGGAATCGAACCCGAGCCTCGCGGTAAGTTAATGTGGTTAGGCGAGTACGCTAGCCACTCGACCAACGAGGCGATCAACTTAAAATTGAATACATGTTCAACCTTTGATATTAAATACTTTTTTCTATTTACTTATTCTTTTATTTACAGCCATTTAAAGCATGATAATCGGACCAAATTATGCAAATAATAGTTACTGAGAAATCAATAGGGTTTTATTTTTGTATGTACATAACCGGTTATTGTTCTTCACTATCTTGCATGTCCCTAATTAGTTGACCACGACTGTATATTATCTAATATTTACCGCCTCGTTGTTCAAGGAGCTAGCTATCCACTAACCAACTGCGAGACTCAGTTTCGATTCCCGACGGGGGCAGGCATTTGTTACACGAACGTTTAGTTGTCTGCATTTCCAGGTCTGAGTGTTCATAAAATTTATTCTGATATCTATTTAAGCATTTCTATGTACCTATTAGTGTCGTTGGCTAGCGCCCGTGATACAAGCATGTAATTTGCTTACTTGGTTTAGTATTATTTGGTTAGGTTCAATTTGTGTAACTTGTCCAGCGATATTTATTTATTATTATTCTCGCTAAGTCCCTTACAGGGTAGGGACTGAGTATCGAGTGCCAAGTGAAAGAAAGCTAGTATGCTGGTATGATGACGTCTTAACACATATAAATAATTAATATTTTTGTATATCTACTCGTAAATATACTAAATTCCTGATAATGTTAAATTATTGTCAATAAAAAGATTTTGAAAGAAGGTTTGTCTTGTTGTTAGAGAAAACATATAATATTAAAATTTTCTTGCAGACAAGCACAAATAATAAAATATTTCTGATTATATTCATTTATTATATGTAATTTCAGAAATCGTCACTTTTCAGAAATCAAAGCGATGACGATAGGCATGTCCACGTTAGCTGGTCGATAAGGTAAGTAGGTATTAAAATTATTGAATCAAAGTTACCCAAGTGTGTATATGTGATGTTGATACAGAAATGTTTAACCATACTATCATATTTCTCCACATTGTGGTGTGCAAACATAATATCAATGTTTAACATTACTCAAATTTTAATGAAATTATATATCAATTGTATTGTTTTTTAATCGAAGCAAATTTACTTGTTTGTATTTATTACAAACTTTAGTATTTAAACTATCACCTTTTCTAATCCAAGCTAGTCAGAAGTAGAAACGGGAAAACAAACTCGCTGGCAACAAAATTTGTATGGCAAAAGACAGCGAATAAGCACTGGCTCCACCGATGGTAAGAGATAACCACAGCCTATAAATATCATAGATGTACGTCGATATCCTGTGGCCAAAGTGTAAGGCCAATTATGCAAGTATACCGGCAATCCTACCCTTCAGACTGAAACAACAGGCAGGCGGAATAGGCGGTGGACCCCTACCCGGGCTAGTTGCTGCACAGTACTGTACCACCAGTGGTCTTGTCGATATTGACCCGTTTGGCTTTTACTCGCCTCTTACGAGCTGCCTGGCAGGACGACAGAAGGTCGGCTACTGATGAAGAGTAGCTATATGTCGAACTTTAGAAGTATACGTATACAGAACATGTTTTACGATATACAACATATAAATTAAGCAAATAAGACATCTGCCGATGACACGAGACCACCGTCAATAGTCAGTATTAATTTACTAATATATTATCGTGAGTGATGTCATTTATTTTTAAATTAGATGTGTTGTCAGTTGTACACAGGCACTTGTAAAATAAAACTAAAACGACGCCTACAAAGTAACAAAAGCAATCTTTTTTTATTAGTACCTCTCCAAGGTGTTAATCCTAAAATTTACTGAGGCGTTATACAAACACATCAACACTGTTTACGTATGTTTTGAATTTACTTGATTATTTCAAAATTTATAAAAGATAACATGCGACATGTGTATATTTTTATAAAGCCCTTTATTTGACTATAACTCCAGAATAAAATAGACGTTATTATTTTGCGTAAACAATTTTATACTTGTTAAAGACAAAACGTAAAATGATGGTAAAACTAACAGTGAATGTGTGTCTCAAGAAAATATGAAAATATGGAAAAGTAATGTTTTGTTTTTAATAGTTATATGTCAAAAACAATAACATTTCTTTCTTTGAACTTCTGTGAAAACACCTCATAACATTTATAACGGTCCTGAAACGATGTCTTATACTTTGGATTAAGTTATCCAAATCTTGTTTGGGTATAATGTCCCACATCCGACTAAGGTGCAAAAAAAGTTGCTCTTCTGTCGCAATGTTTGCAGGGAAATTCCGCAAAGCCCTTGTTTGTAGCATGTCCCATGATCGCCTCTGTGGTCTAGCGGATCAGGTGTTGGACTTGACTTCATGAGGTCCCGGGTTCGAATCCCGGGTCGGATAGCAAAAAGAAAATTTGGGTTTTCCAATTTTCTAATAAAAAAAAATTTTCTTCGGGATTGGATATGTGACCGGTTGGCGATAGGCTTGCCACCTATCATATTGTGGGACTTAGAATCTTCGGCTAGTAGTGGGTGCTTTGGGTGTGACTCTGCCTACTTTTTTGGGGATATGGGCATGAAGACCCTTTTTTATATCCCATAAGTGCTCTAAGGGGTTTAGGTCAGGTTACGGTATTTTTCAGCCGTCATGGTGATCTGGTTTCTGATCCAAACGAGCTCTGCTCTTCCACCAAGATGAATTCCCACCGAAACCATAATCGTCCCGCGCGTGGTGTGAGTGGACTTCCTGAGAATGTTGCAGACGGCTGTCACGACCAGGAACTCGTCAAATATATACTCTACTTGTATCGGGATTGAAAGTTGAAACAGAACCGGGAGTCATCAGTAAACAGCATTAGAGACCACTGGTTTTTTCCCTAGAACAAATGTACACTAACCCATTCTAGTCGTCCACAACTTCCTTTGGCGAAGAGCTGGAGTACGAAGCGGACTGCGAGCATGAATATCAGCTTTATGCAGTCTTCTCCTCATAGTTTGATTACTCACAAGCAACTGGTGCTCTGACTGAAGCCTCTGAACCAACTGCATTTCCGTAACATTTGTTTCTCAACTTGTAAAAATCGGTCTTGTCGTTAAGTGGTTATGCGTTTCCCGCCTGGATGTCTTTCATCCACTTCACCTGTATCACGATAGCGTGACCTATATTTATATATTTTTGTATTATTAATTTTGCTAGCTTTAAGTTTTCCTTTAATGTTAAAATAAAATAAAATAACCTAGATATCACTTTTTCAGATTTCAGAAGCAGACGGTTTTTCTGTTAATAAGAAACTGTCTTCCGTGATGACTTCAAATTGATAATAGCCATTTAAATTTTCCACTTTTCTGAAGAATGTGTTCGGTCTGCTAATTTTCAATTTTGCTTGGAACTTTATGATTTTTTTATGTACTATTACGCAATTATATTATTTTAATCAACCTGAACCTGTTTCAATAATTTTACTTTTAACCATATATTTTATGGTAGTAAGAATTATCGTCACAAGTGCCTCTTGTAAGGTAAATGTGAATAAAAATATTTTCTGTTCTATTCTATTACTTTTAACGATATTTTAAAGTAGTGGACTCGTTATTTTATGTTTAGTTTTGTTCTTATACTTTTATGCAGTCGAGTTTTTTTAATTTTCATGATTAATATTTCATTGAACGGATCGTGTTCTTTTCATCAATAGTTTCATCGAAAATTTAATAGGCTATAAATTGTAGTTTTTGGTTATTGTTGTCGCTCTGCTTAGATTATCTACGAGGCAGGCTCATTTTGTTTGTCCGAAATATAACATACATGTTGCCAGAAATAATAATGCATGGTTAGCTAAATAAAGTCATACTCGTAATATTCTTCCCCGTGTAGGTATAGATCGGAGCCCTCTATGTTGAATAAACAATCTGCCTCTCTAGCAAGGAGCTGGTGACAACTAAGCATATGTCACCATGGTGGCTGTGTGGCATTTGACTGATTTTAGATTTTATTACAACGCTCATGATATAGATATCAAATAAAAGGAGTCGCTAAGAGGAGTACATAACGCTAAAATACCAATTAAAGCCGAACTTAATTTTAAAAAGATCTACCATAGTTCCACAAATTGAATTTAGCCCCAAAGTAATAAACTATGCGCTTGTGCTTATTGATGTTAGTCAACGATACCAATACATAGTAATACTTATCTAAATTTAATATAAAAAATCAAACTACTATATCAAAATTAATTGCTTAATAGGATTTATGCAGTTAATTATTTTTATTAAATGATGACTTTTACTGCCTAAAGATGATCGCAGCCATCTTAAAATTTGGTCAATTTGTACTTAATAAAACAAAACAATACTAAGTCCCCTACTACAAAGAGTGAGTACGTTAATAAACTAAAACCTTTAGACAAAACAAACAAAAACATACCTTACTGTGAACATATAAAAGCTAATTTACCTTCTCCACATGTCAACTTTTTGCAGTCAGCCTTCTATGAAAATATAATGGAAGCAGAGTACTCAGCGCTAATCATTGAACTATGTGAGACATATAAAAAGGAGAACGAAATAAAGCTTATCAAAGTACAACCGCATTTGTTTGCATACAGACGTGTTCATAATGTATAGATTATGTATATTCTTTGTTCTGCTAACTATTGTTAGTTCATTGCCTAATCCTGAACGAAATGAAGAAACATTAGAAGTAGCAGCTAGGTCGATGGGCAAGGATTGCTCGACAGGGATTTTTAGTGCAACATGCTTGAAAATTGAAGCTATATCAATATTAGATAAGCTTAATTCAAAAGATGAGCTCAATCTTCTACCAGGGATTAGCGTTGTCAAAGAGAAGTCGGAAAATGAAAGTAAAGCCGATGAGTTTGCTGCTGAATTAGCAAGAGCGTTACCTTCGAAACCCGACGAGAGATTAGATAAATTTTTATTGTATCGTTTGG
Organism: Calephelis virginiensis; assembly: GCA_002245475.1. Lineage (NCBI taxonomy): Eukaryota > Metazoa > Arthropoda > Insecta > Lepidoptera > Riodinidae > Calephelis > Calephelis virginiensis. Next base: position 157,679 of record NJDC01002100.1, on the reverse strand, counting down.
GGAATTACCTGGACAGTCACTCAGTGAAGTTTAGGCTATTGGATGAAAATGCAACTGAAGAAGCCAAGACGGTTATCAATGAGGCGAGGGGGAAGAGTGGTCTGGGCGGGAAGAAGGGTGGCATGGGAGGACTGCTAGCTGCTGCTCTGCTGATGAAAGGTAAGCTTCTGCTACATAGCAAAATAATTACGTACATGGCTACCTGCAACGAACATCCAAAAAGTTCGGGTTCGATCTCAACAGAAGCAAGCTTTTGGGTGAATAGCATTAATATTTTTTGAGTGTACGTTTTCATTAAATTAATTTTTGGTATTTATATTTCCACAAACACTAAAACTGTTTCACATAAATGTAAAAGGATATCAGACCACTACTTTAGGCTTCGACAGCATCCTCCGAAATCGAAATCGGCAGGCTATTTTTTTAATACATTAAGTACCTATGTTATGAAACTAGCAATTTGACCAAATGGGTAATTATTATTATTATTATTATTGTATTATGTTAAATATATATAACACGAGTCAAAGAATGTAAAAATACTCACAGTTTTGACCACATTATACAGTTTTAATGGCGACTTGATTCCTACCACTGCTTAACTGCCCTGTTGTAACTGAAATTGTTGGTATATTTACTACGTGGAACACAAATTTACACCGTACCTATAATTACTTGAAATGGGAACATCACAATGGCAAGCACCGACTATGCCAGCAGGAAAATTGCGATGGTGGTAGCAATAAGGGCGAGTGGTGGGTAGACTCCACCGTCGAGCAACTTCGATATATCATATTTAACATACACATTTTACCTCCATAAAGTATCTGCTTACAAAATTCATTAAGTGTTTTTTATACACGATTACCGTTTTTGTAATATCAAGGTTTGATATTGATATCACTTATGATATTCTAGATTCCACACGCGGCTTTGCTCGCATGCTACACTATTTTTTTTAGGAATTGTTACTTATGTGTAATTCTGATATATAGACTATATTTCTGTAAACTTACTGTTTCTATGTTTTCGCTGTAAATAAATTTATTTTCATTTCTGTAAACTTTAATCTACATCCGTTCAGTAGTTTTTGTGTCAAACAGTAGCAATCATCTATCCACTCTCAAAACTTTTGTATTTATAACATTAGTAGAATGCTATTTAAACCTAAACAAAGGTCACAAAAGTTTTAACATACAACAAACAGGAATTGAATCCCATGAGAAAAAAACTATTATAATTAGAATATCGAAGTCAATTGATAATAAGTTAGGAAAAAAAAAACACTAAAATATGTTTGATATTATCGTTGACGCTTGGTAAAACTTCCAAACATTCATATTTTAAATACTTTTACATATCAACTATAAAATTTAATATTTTTGAAATAGTTTTTAAATATGTTCGTTATCAAATACGAGTATAAAGGATAAGTTTAACAGAAGCATTGAGTTAATTGTTTAAATACAAAACAGTAACTCGAACCATATTCATTTCAATATTATGTTTTCTCGCATTTGACCTTCCAGCAAGAGTGCACAACACCGCGATAGTCAAAGAAAACATTTAACGTGACTTTGACTTTTGAACGAGTTGGCGTAGGTTTTTCAATTTTTCGGTTTCGGTTCAGCTGGAAGGCGCCACCTCTAGTTTGCATGTTGAACTCATAAACTCACGTTCGTTACCAGTGACCATTTGCATTTTACAAATGTAGAACGAGTCAATTCCGACCCAATTCGGAATTGACTCGTTCTAGCATGCTCTCAGCGACTCGTATGCAATCTATTTTATGGAGAACATTCAGGTCTATTGTGCATAATCGACCGGCAACATGTTTGATAACCAAATGATTAAATAAAATGACAAGGATCGACTTCTAAGGTACAAAAAGTATGGCTGCTGACTCTTTCAAAGTTGAATAAGGATTTTTACAGTTTCCTTGACTTTTGTTATGTTAATTTCAGTAGCATACGTTGTAGGCCTATCAGAGCTAGGTAATTCTTCCATCACATCTCGACCGCTTTGTACCACTAACAAGCCCTTGCTTTTTATGAATTCGATTTACCGTAAGCCTTCTGTAACATGTCCGTTAATTCTAAATTCTAAATTTAAGACAAACTTTTATTTCGATGTTTTTGTCCGTTATGAAATTCGCATCACACACTGAACGTCATGGTATAACGTCAAACAGCACTGTTTTTAATATTCTTACCAATACAACGGATCCAACTCCAACTCCGCGCCATAATAGAAGGTACAGTAATAAATACATTGTTACAACCTAACAAAAAGAATGAATACAAATATTTGAATTTGGGACCCGAACCAAATAATCCATTCCCGATTCTTTTATGATTATATTTCGAAGACATAACTTTTCTACTTTAGGATTACTTTAGTTTGCATTCTGTGTATATATATATATATATATATATATATATATATATCTCCTGATCGTACCAATAGTCCCAAATACGCAATAAAAACAACTGCAGTTAAAGTGCGGCGTCCTCTCGACCTTGGGACGTCCAATTCATTTGATCGTGTTTTAGTTTCCATACTCAAAGAATATTGGGATTAAACATACAAGAGGACGATTCGGTTACGATTACATTGGGGCTTAGTGTCTTCGGCTAGTCGCGGGTGACCTGGTTGTGCCTCTTCGGGGATATGGGCGTGAAGATACGTCTTGATGCTTGAGACCCTCAGTAGTAGGTACAGTGAGTAACTGACCTCCTTACAATGCTTTCAAGGTACTGTGAGGGGTCGGATATTTAGTAAACTTACTGTGCTAGTGACACGACGCTGTCCAAAGTTTGTATTTTTATGTTACCTATGTAATTTTGAAACTTACAAAAAAAATCCTTTTATCAAACCGCCACTTTCCGTAGTCAACATTGTAAATACAAAGAAAAACCAAACGGAATTCCTCCATATAGTAGGTACTTACACTTAGTAAGACTTTCTTTTATAGCATAAAAAATGTCAACAACTAAATTAACCTTTAAGCCGACGGCATAAAGATATCAGACAATAATCTGAAATTAACAGAGCGAAGAAATAATAGAGAAAAATGTCAGTTTGTTTTAACCACTGTTTTGTTTTCTTCGATGGACGGGCTAGATATCGTTTGTAGTTAACTGTTACAATATTGTTGATTTGTCTTTTTATAGAATAAATAATATATCGAACAATAAGTGATTGTAATGGAAACAATTGTTATATGTCAAATAAATAACATACAGCGTTACGTCAGTCATCTCACGGGACGTGATCTAGCGATAATTGTTAAGTATTGTGCGATCTCTGCGATCGCCCAGGCTCTTCCCCGTCGTCGAGCCATAGCAAGGTAAAGCGTCATTGCCACCTTTGAAAGACGTGCAGCTTTTTGTTACTATCAAGAAACATGTTTTATATTCAGCTACTGTACATGTCGAACATGACGTGCGTCGGTTCGAAAGGAAGGCTAACTGGTAGGCTCAAAGGCTTAAAATCTTTATAAAACTAATTGGTACCGTGTTGGCAACGAATCGTTTCCATCCTTGAAGTTCGCATTTTGGCCACCTATTTACCTTCTAGCACCAAAAACACCAAAAAATTAACAGAGCGCTGAAACAAAAGGGAAAATTTAATTATTTTTTTTAATCTGCATTTCGTTTTAACGACACCAAGATCATAGTTGAGAGACCAATCCTTTTATGTAAATAGTCTGCTTTCTTGTAATTTAAACCGGAACACGCCAGTGACGCGCAATGGTTCCATGTTGAGTAAGTTGTATCACGCGGCGATATCAAATCAGGTTGATTCGATCCGAGACTCGTATAAATATGGGTAGATGGTTTACCAATTCTGAAATGCAATGAATCTCCCGAATCCGTAGTAATTAATCAGCTCGTTTAACTTTTGTTGTTCGATAAAAATTATACATTATAAAGAAGTATTTTAAATACGTTTTCACTACGATGGACCAATTAGATACTCGTATCGTGGCTAATTTCCTACTACAAGGTTGCCAGCTTGCAATCTTCATTTAGAATGATGGATCTAAGAAACAAGAGATAATAATCAACCAATAAAATCATTTTCTTTACTTTAACAGAAATGAATTTGTTATTTCTTATCTGAATCAGATACTAACAGAGATTCGAAAGCTATAATTATTATTAATTACAAACGAGTATTTTCTTGTTCCGTTATTTTTGGAGTCAGAATTACTCACAGAATACTTTATTCACATATACATTTTTTTTTTTAACAAAACCAGATCGGAATAATTGAAGCTATTTTTTTTGTAATCAGGGAGGTGACGAGCCTAGGACCCCATTAATTATTCGTGTAAATAGAAAAGTATTATTTTCAGCTGAAAATAACTTATTAGTTTTATGGTTTAGTATATTTTATATTTTACTTTCTTTATTACATTGTATTTTGGTTACATAATTGTCGATCGAGGGGTCAGCGCATACGCCTAACGACACCGACCAACCGCCAAGATCCGGTTCGATTTCCGATCACGTCGTATTGTATATATTCCCCGGCTAGGTGTTTATTAAATTTATTTCAATATTTACATAGATGTTTCTATGTATTACTATCTTTGACTAACACTAATAGCATGTCATCCTCTCCCCGTGTTGGTCTGGGTCCGCTGTGTAGACCATCTACCTCTCTTCGAGCTTTTATTAAACTATAGGCCATTACCAACAAGACCATTGGTGGTAAAGTGCTGAGTGGCGACTTATTCGAGTAGGGATCTACTGTTTTTCCTATTCCTGCCACCATAATAACTCGGTCGTGCCCCGGTCTGGAGGGTTGGGTAGCCGGTAGACTTGCACGACAGGAATAACATCCCGACCATAGGACAGCATCGCACGTCTATGTAGTCTATAGGCCACAATCAGGAGACATGTGTGCTTGTTCGCTGACGTATGAAACCGATGACTTAAAAAACATGATTTGCTTAATTCGTGTTTTTATCAATTTATGTAATTTGTCCAGGGATATGCATATATTTGTTAAAAAAACTTGTACAGTAAAATAAAAAAAATCCATAATCACTTATTTACATACTTCGAAATATATAAAATTATATGATTATTTAGAGAGTATTTTTACACTCGAATCTCCAAAGAGCTAGTCACAGATTCAACAAGGATACCCAGGATTACCAAGAGATATTGTCCATAATGTACCAATGGACCCCGCACCACTAAACACAAATTTATTTATTATACTTAATTTTCAGGTACCTTAATCTCAATCGCTCTTGGTGCTCTCGCTTTGCTGGCCGGTAAAGCTTTAATGACGGCATTGATGTCTCTTCTTCTATCGGCTATCGTCGGTCTGAAGTCCCTGTCGAGTGGAGGAAAGTCTACTACATACGAAATTGTATCAAAACCTATTTACACTCATTCGCATAGCCATTCAACTGCCCATGAAGATGTAGGAGGTTATGGACATTCTGGATATGGGAGAAATTTAAAAGTACGACGTTAAACTACTCGGATGCTGTATGTAATGGACGATGTACATTTTAAAACGTTTACTGATATCCATACAAAATGGTGCTAACTTATTTTAACAAATTAGAATAGTAATTTATTAGTAGTAGTAGGAATAGCTTTGGAATAATTTGAAGACTAAATGGATTATTTAATTAGTGTGCTCCTAGTGTGTTTTAATTGGGTCTTATATTTAATTAAATTGTCAGAGTTTGTATAACGTTGACATATTTGTGATATGAAATGTATTTATTTTGCTATATTTAAACAGTACTTTCAAGTAAAACCTTAATATCTAGTGATAAAAATAATGTAATTTGTTTTTAATTTATTTCGTGTAAATTGTATATGTATGTATGTATGTATGAACATATAATAACAGTATAATTAATTAATTTCGTCTATTGTTTATTTTGTATTAAATTGTAACTTTTTTAAGAAATTTAAAAAAAAAGTAAAAAAAATTGTCTACAAAAAATACTTTCCATGTCTATATGTAAATACTGTTTTATTATTTATTGATTACTTCAAATTTAATACTAAGTATTTTTTTGTTTTCTTTTTTTTTCTTAAATCTTCATTCAAGCCACAAATCTGATAATCTCTCTTTTCACTACCTCTGGTCTCTCTTTGCCTCTATTGCAAATTCGCACCCAGAACCTCCAAATGTTGTCAACCTTTCAAGATGGTATCATGATTTTGTTTACCTTACAATAATGATACAATGAATATATTGTACATTTCTGCTTCACCTTCTAGTGAATGTCACTGTTTACTGCTAATTTAAAAGTAGAGGTTCTGTAGTACTAATAGTTCTATAGTTATAATATTTTCTGTGTTTTCTAATTTAATAAACGAATATCAAGTATAAATGTATTTAATTTTCAAATTCACCTAAAACGAAATATCTGGTGATAATAACGGTTACTATTAGTTGTGGAAAAACAAATTGGTTGCCCGCCACTCTTTGCTTAAATTATATTCAGTGAATTAAGTATCAAGTATTAGATTGGCACAATTGTTTATCATTTCGGCGTGGAATTTGAAATGCTGATATCGTACTGGATGTGTATTGACCAATTTCATAATGGACAAAAACGTCAAACAAATAGTTTGCCAAAATTTGGCATCGCCACTGAAATGTCGTGTTTGGAGTCAATGGAAATGTTACAGATGGCTTACGGTAAACAGATTTTATCACAAATTCGTGCACAGCAAAAGTGAAGGAGACAATGACAGAAAATCCTCATTCAACTTTGAGAGAGATAGCCGCCGAACTTTTTGTATCTCATGGGTAGATCAGCATCATTTTAACTAATAATTTGAGTATAAAACATATTGCCGCTCGACTATGCACAAAAGACCTGAATTATCTCCAAAAACTCAATTGCATGAGAGTCGCTGAAGAGATGCTAGAAAAAGTCAATTCATGAAACGCATTGTCACTGGTGGTGGTGGTTCATGAGTTTGACATGAAAACTAGTCAACGGCTTCGGAGTGGTGCTTTCCAACTGATCCGAAACCGAAATGACCAAATTACCACGTCCAACTCACAGTGATTTTGCGTATTATCTTTTATTACATATTTGAGCATTATGTTGCTTTTAAGAGAGCAAACTAGATGAAGAAGACCAGTTTAGTGGAAATAAAATTCTTGGATTTTTCACCACGATAAATGCGCCTTTGTACAAGCCCATCATTGAGAACGAATTTTTTACCAAACACTCAACAAATACTATCAGTTGACCATATTTACCAGAATAGCGCCAGCCGACTTCGTTCTTTTTCCTAAACTCAAGAGAATGCACGGCAAGAACTGAACTCAAATACAAACCGAAAACAGCGTTTAAAAATTGTATTGATGATTGGAATATTCGTTGGTGTAATGGTATCGTTTCTACTGAATAAATATACTTTGAAAGTGACAAAATAAGTTTTATTGAATATCACACATTTTGTGTATTATTGATTTTTTGCCCGTACTTTTTTGAAAGAGTTGTATTTACGAGTAAAATTGCAAGCGTTGGGTCTGTATATTGAAAATATTTCAATAAAATTATAAAAATAGGTAACGAAAAACATATTTTAAACTTTCATTGTCTTGTCGATTTTTTTATTTGGAACTTTTTTGGGAATGGGTAAAAACTTCTAAACTCGCGTCAGATTGTTAGAACGTAAGACGGCGCACTGTGCATGCGTGAATATAAGACGGCGCGAGATCTAAAATAAAACCTAGATGTTTTTGTGTTGCTTAGACAATTTCGAAGAGTATAGGATGCTCAATGGATAACACGCCGCAATATACCTTACCTACTATTGCATTCTCACTGATTCTCGCAGATACGTATAATATCAACAGACATTGCTCTATTTGTTCCATCTCGAAATTGAGCTTTAGGTGTAGACGAGCAATGTTCGTTATACAGATAATATGACGACAACGAGTTTTTGTCAAACCAAACGCAGGTTATTGATATGAAAACAATATTTGTGCATAAATGATGGTACTTTCATACTGATAATTAAAGCAGTTCGTGCAAAATTATTCCCTAACCATTACATCCCAAAATAACAAAAATTCACAACGTTAAAATTCAAGTTTTCACTTCTGTCGGCACTCCCGGAGTGCAACCCTTCTTTTTTGTACGTATAGATTGTGTCTACATCGAAGTATATTTTCCATCGCTCCTTTTGGCGTATATATCCTTAGCAAGTTCAATGGTTTCATGTAGTACATTACAATCTTGTAAAGCTATCAATATACATTCATGAAAATTGGATTAAATAAAAAAAAAAATAATACAGTTAACGATTGTCATTTACTTTAAATTATCATTTTTCACTTGTATTTATGCCAAATACAGATTGGAAAATAACGTTCCAACTTTAAAAAGTATCAATATTTAGACAACATACGGCTCATTCGACTTTGGTATAACGCCTTTGCAACGGAATTGATTAGCTCAAATCGGTCCATTTGTTTTTTTGTTTTTATTTACGTTTTTTGCATAGATTTAGTATGGTTTTTTGTGTCAACAACGTTTTGAAATAAGTTGGTCAGCAAATAATCATATTTGGTGATTGAAATGTTTATTTTCTTACGTTGTGTCAACAATGCTTTTACGGGTTAAAGTAATGCTGTTTACGCTGACCAGTGATGATTAAATAAGTATTTAGACCTTAATTATTTTGTTCACACCACTGGGACAAACAATCGACGGACACGTTCAACAAGGGTGTCTACCACCAATCATTAAAGCTAATCGGAAAAAGTTTTCAACTCATACGAGCTGCTTGGTACAATAGTAGTAAATTTTTATTATATAATTTGAAGTAGTTTGGGACCAACAAGTTATATTTATCTTTGTTATTATCTGCCAGACTGTTGTTTCACATCCTTTTAAATATATTTTTTTTATTTCTGTCTCTCTCTGGAATCTTTTTGATTTACATAAACAGACTATGTCTTCCTCCTGGACATACCTAAAACACCAACATCGAATTTTATAATGTCCAGTTCATAGCCATTCTACTGTATGCACTTAAGCATCAAAGCCACATACAACAAATTATCATTTTATAATATGATAATATAATATAACAACAATATGTCACAGGGTCGAACTTAAACCCTCGTCCGAGTCTCGATCAGTGTTATTGCGCTAACTGATTTATGATTAAACAAAATCTTCAATTGTAAACACAAAATATGTAGACGTGGTATTGGCACGTAGGGTAATGGCAACGGTATCGATCATCCGTGACGGTTGGGTTTGATTCCCGCCGGGGACAAGGGTTAGCGAACCGTGTGGCAAACGTCAATATCTGTCTTGGTGTCTATTATAAATATTAAGTAGTTCTGTGTATACAAGGACATCGTTTGCTTACTTTGGTGTTACATCGATTTGGGTTATTTTGTAGAAATAAAAAGTTGAGAGGTGTCAAGGGATATCCGGATGGGACGAAGTTCTCTCCCCCCCCCCTCTCTCAATCTCTAGTAATATCTATCTCTATCTCTCTTATAGAGAGAGACAGACAGAGAAACATGAAAAAAAATCTGTAATTTCAACTGGGCGTGCTGGCGTGGACGGTGCCGTACGCGGCATTTTAAATCAGTCCACAGAAATAAGTAGCAGGGAGCTAGTAAATAAAAGAGTTTTACGCCGGGCGATGTGACGGAGGTCAATTTAATTTAGCTGCTATCGAGGACTTAGTACAAAATTACTTTCCGCCCAGTTATGACAGATCTCTCGCGATTCACGTTTCGACGTTCACTGTTATTAGTTATTATATGACTTCACCAACTCTTATGATGTCCTATTTTTAACACTATTTAATTACAGCTATTTAATATTGTTTACAAGATTTATTTGACTGTAATTTATCAAAAACACGTCTGCACTAGTCGGAATCTCAGGGGAAATTACAACACAGAACAATTATAGTACTCCGAAAAGAAATTCGAATACATACAAATACTGTGGGATCAAAATGTCTTACAGCGCCATCTCTTGGTGCCCACAAACATAAGTAGATTTTGTAGGATATCCGACCCTTCCTGCCATTCTTTTCATCGGAATGTTTTGGAAATAACAAGATCAAACTAAAATTTCAATGATATACATATTGTAATGTATTAATTAATAAACACAGAAATAGTAAACTGTATATTATCAAAATTTAAGCTTTATCAGAAAATTAAAAACAACAACATACTGGAACACTTTTTGTTTTTACTCGAATTTTAAACAAATCATTCTTCTATTACAGACATATTATATTACATCTTTTACGTACTGGGAAATGATACAAACAAAGCTTTTTTATGGTTTCTTTCGACGTTGTTACAAACACAAAAATTATTTCACTATCTCATTTCTCTATGTATATCAGTATCGTTAAACTTTTATTCCGTAATGGAGGAGTCAGAGCTTTACTTTAAAACATGGAAAACCATTTCAATACGTTAGAATCACAAGAAAATATAGATATTGCGTAGGTACACAAATTCACCATTTTACCTTAATTCCACAAATTCTAAACTTCGAACCATAGACCATACATTCCTTAATGTTGCCATTTGTTTTTTGGTCTTAGCACAATTATTATGTCACTTTGAAATTTGAAAACATATTAACATATTTTATTTCGGTGATTAATTTGTTTTTGTTTTTATTGTGTATTTAATTTTTATCACACATAATATAGTTTCAGAAATTACTGCCAATCAAGAAGAATATTTAATCAGTTTCCATATTTTTGTTTTTATTTAGTTTTTTAATCTTTTTACCTCGAGTTTAATTAATCTAATTAAGTGAAAAGTTATTATACCATCTTAATAAAAAAATAAATGTTGAAAAAAAAATACAAAAAGGATAAATGATAGATACTTTTTCTTGGAAATAATTTCTGAATCGTAATTCATTACACACTGTTTGTGGCGTAAGTCAGGTTATTTATTTTTTTGAAAACTCATTGGCGATGAACAAAAAACGCATTTGTATCGTGAACATACTACTGGTTACTAGCAGTGATTATTAATATTAATAATTTCTGGTATTAGTATCATCGGCTAACATCAATAAAACAAGCATACAATTTTGGATAGTTTGGGGTTAGACCCATTTGTATAATTCTTCTGAAAATCAGTATTTATTTATGTACATGGAGATTAGCCTGTGATTTTTTCTCAACTTTTTAAAATCGTTTTCGTATCTGGCAACATAGCTTTATTTTGTCTCGCGGGTTCCATAGAAAAAAATGAAACAGTCTAGTGGTATGAAAATATTGTCGACCTCGCCTGAATTACAATAGCTTACTATAGCAAAAAGTGTCGTGACAACTTTTTCGTCAGAATTTTTTCCGTCTAGCCTCCGTTCACAACGCGCAATAAGGAACTTCGTTCCAATACAATGGAATTTAATATGTTAATTTTCCAGATATACCACATGAATTTTTCTCACGAGTTACTTGTTCGTCAAATTCAAGTTCAGGATAACATAATTAGACAAGCGCAGTAATCAAATTTATGGTAAACTAGCTGCTACCTGCGGCTTCGCTCGCGTAGTCAATTTATTTCATATTTAACCCGTTGAAATTTTAAAATGAAAAACGGCCCACGTCCTTCTTTAAACTTTAATCTATTTTTGTTTAACTATAATCTAAAAAGTATTACACGATGATGTTCTGGAAAGAATTAATTTAGAAAGTAGTGCACTGAGCACAACTTATGGAAATAAGGAGACAACTACGCGCATACCACGCGTCTGTGTCGCGCGGTCTTTAAACTATAGTGTTAACGTAGTGATTATATTCTATTTGATAGTGTTATTTTAAAACTGCGATATCTCCTTATATATTCATTCAAATCGAGTGATGTGAAATGCAGTTTTGTTTTAAATTAAATACTTGTGATGAATGACGTATTTTTTTGGATAAGGATTAACATCGTGTTTATAAAATAACCTTCGCAAATAATGCATTATCTTGAAATAAATTTGTTTAGCATAAAAAAAGGTAATAGTGAGCTAACCTTAAAAGATAGAAATGTGCTGTCGCAGACTTTTTTTAAGACTTTTAAGAGAGAACGATTCTTTCATACATGATTTTTAAGAAACTTTCACCGTGAACGCAGCGCACGCTCTCAATAGGAAATAATCCCCCGATTTTAAAACATTTATCATTGGTGCTCCGCTCCTATTGATCTTAGCGTGATGATGTATAGCCTATAGCTTTCTTCAATAAATGGACTTTCTAACACTAAAAGTTAAAGCAACCAAACAAACAAACTGTTCATCTTTTTAATATTAGTATAGATTTTGGTTCCGAGCTCTTACAAAAAATATAGACGAACTGATTTCATACCAACTTAGTCATAAAAGGCGAGTTTTGGTTCATTTTAGTAGGAGAAAAATCTGGAAAATTAATTTGTCTATACTAAACACATTTAGCGGTGACGTGGTATGTTTATATTCCATGTTTATATTCTTTTATTATAAGGTTGATAAGTATATTTTTGATTAAATTATCGCTATAAAAAGTAGCCTATGTTCTTTTGTTCCTCATTAAGCGTCTAAATACAAAGTTTCACTGTTATATTTTCAAAAATGACGATTTTCCATACGAACATTCATCACCTGTCTTTATCCCAATTTTCTACCCCAATTTTCGCTATAAAAAGTAGCCTATGTTTTTTTATTCCTAATAAAGTATCTGAATACATAGTTTCACTGTTATATCTTCAAAAATGACAATTTTCTACACGAACATTCATCACCTTTTTTTACCCACTCTCCCTCATTTTTTCGTTATAAAAAGTAGCATATGCTCTTTCGTTTATCATAAAGTGTCTAAATACAAAGTTTTACTCTTACAACTTTAAAAATGACGAATTTCCATATGAATATTCATCCCCTCTTTTTACCCATTCTCCCCAATTTTTTTGCAATAAATAAATAAATAACAAATAAATAAATATCTCTGAACAAGTCACACCAATTGAATCTAACCCCAAAGTAAGCAAATTATATGCTTGTGTTATGGGTGTTAGTCAACGATTCTAATACATAGAAATACTTAAATAGATACTAGAATAAATTTAACAAACACCCAGACCCGGAAATGCAGACATCTAAATGTTCATCACACAAATGCCTGCCCCCGTCGGGAATCGAACCCGAGCCTCGCGGTAGTTCGGCGTAGTTAGGCGTTTACGCTAGCCACTCGACCAACGAGGCGGTAAAAAGTAGCCTTTGTTGTTCCTCGGGGTCTATTCTATCTCTGTACCAAATTTCATCAAAATCGGTTCTCTTGTTTAGGCGTGAAAGTGTAACAGACAGACAGACAGAGTTACTTTCGCATTTATAATATTAGTGAGTGGTGTGATCCGCTACGTACGTGTGCAACGCCGGGGTCTGCGACTACAGGTGGCACATTTTGAACATCATCCAATTTAAGTTATTTAATCAATCTGAATTGTCTCAGAGAAATTTTCTACTTTTCCATTACCGAATGCTCTATCGAAAGTGCTCTCGTGATTTCACTGCGAACAATACTTTGTACAAATTTTGTTCTTTTTAATCATTCTGACACCGTCGGTTACCTTTTTTACTTTACTTGGAGGTATAAATAAATTTCGACTCAATCGATTGTATCAGTTCAGTTCGGCCGCCGAAAGACATGTTCAGAAGCAGTTAGAAGTAATATTTTTTGGTGTGACAACATGTTTTTCAAAAATGTGGCAGTGTTTACCGCTTTAGTGTTTCTGTGTAAAGTCCCTAGATTGAAGGGGTCGATCGACGGGACACGAACGAATGTCATCACCGAAGAACCAAAAAACATTTCATATTCTGATAGAACTGGGAGAGCATTGCACAAAGAGTGCAACTCAAATAGTTTCAGTGCAAAATGCATGAAAATCCACGTGCTATCCTTTTTAGAAGATTTGAGCTCTCGCGATGAGTTGCATCTCCTACCAGGGTTGAGCATAGTCAAGGAGAATTTCACTACAAATGCTTCAAGTCCTGAAGAAATCGCAGCTGAACTGAGCCGCCAATTCCCAGGAAAACCTGAAGAAAAATTAAATAGATTTCTTCTATATCGCTTGCAGAGTTACTTAGATGGACATTCCTTGCGTTATCGATTGCTTGATGCAGAGACCTCGAAAGAAGCTTTAGATATGGCAAAAGGAGATAAGGATTCAGTTGGAAGGAAAAGTGGAGGAGGCGGAGTAGGAGGCCTGGGAGGAGGAGGAAAAGGTGGAGGTGGAAGTGGTGCCCTTCTGGCTGCTGCTTTGATGATGAAAGGTACGTTTCATATCTTTATTATTTTTAAATTTAAAATTTGCTCGATAACTAACATATTTTCATATTAAAATAACTCACACAGTTTTAACGCATTTAACAAACAATTTTACTTACATCGAAATATTTATCGCATATATGATCGCCTCTGTGATCTAGCGTTTTATTTGTCGGAGTTTACTGCTTGAGGTCCCGGGTTCGAACCCCGGGTCGGGCAGCAAAAAGAAAATTTGGTTTTTCCAATTTTCTAATTAAAAAAATGTTGCTCGGGATAGGATTTGTGCCCGGTTGGCGATAGGCTTGCCACCTATCACATTGCGGGACTTAGTATCTTCGGCTAGTCGTGGGTGCCCTGGTTGTGCCTCTGCCTACCTCTTCGGGGATATGGGCGTGAAGATACTTGAAATATCTATTACATGCTAGATTTTTTTAGATAACATGCCTCTAATTTTAAGTATGGTATCTATCTTTTTTATAATAGAAGACCTAATCAGAGTTAATGCAGTGATTTTCCTATAATAGAGCAGACAAAAAAAAATTAAACAAAACTGTTGGTAGTTTAGGGAGTTACTGAAATACTTTTTATTTATAGTAGTTTTCGGAAATTAAATCAAATCAAACATTTTTATTTCTGCTAAAATCATTTTAATAGGAAATAGACACAGTTAATGTGCGTCCAAACCTAAGTGTCACGGGGCGGAACTCGAAGCGGGACCGACTACTACGCAAAACTAACGCGCACAAATAAGCGACTACGGCGCGACAGCGGCGCGAGAACCGCAAACCATCACTTAACTGGAGTGGCACGTCTCTAACATATTTAATTAATATATAAAAAGATCCGAATTAATTATACGAACTGATCTAACCACAAAGTTATCTCTTATCTGTATTTTATACTTGTGACAAGACTAGAGTCAACAACACTTATACATAGAAATGCTTATAAAAAACGTACTGTAATAAATTTTATAAACATACACCCTCACTAATACAGATATCTATGTTCTTCGTAAAAAAGTATTTTCCTGTCAGTAATCGGACCCGACCCTCCTGGATAATCAGTCACTTCCATTTGACCAACAAGCTGATCTTAGGAAAAAAATAGGTATCTTCACGCCCAAAACTCCGAATGAGTAGGCAGAGGTACAACCATGGCACCCACGACTAGCCGAAGACACTAAGTCTTACAATATAATACATATAGGTGGCAAGCCAATTGCCAACCGGGAACATATCCAATTCTGGGCAACGATATTTTTATTTGAAAATTGAAAATATACATTTTTTTTATGTCCGATCAGAAAATTCAAAATTCAAAATAAATTTAATTATTTAGATCTATACAAAGATTTTTGTGACGCGTCTATATAATTCTAAAAACTACCACCGGATCGGAACGCGGCCACTCACTGAGAAGATCCGGCGAGGTGAGCAAAGAGCCATACATGTTATGGCAGCGTCCAAAGCGCAGTAGTTGATTCCGCTTCACTTTCGCTTTGGCCGCTTAGTATTGGTTGAAACCTAACTATTTCAGGATTTAATAAAAATGTGAATTAAGAGATTCATAATATGATTGCAATTTTAAAACTTATGTAATTATAAATCATACATTATACTAACTACAACAAAAAATCTTCCACATATAGGTCTACACTCAAACTTATTACATACACTGCACACATACAAAAAAAAGATCAACCTTGCATGTAGAAGGATAAAAATCGCATTGGTCGTACAAAACAACACTAAAACTTTGGAAATTTAAGTTAGACTAACACATTTCGTAATAAATTTTAAAAATTGACAATTTATTTGATATAAACTCTTGATTACTTATCGCTAACACCGTGATATTGACGATGTGGTACAAGTTGGTAACAACTCGTCAACATTTTATTTTTTCCCTCAATATTCGCCACTGCAATGTTCCGGTCTGGCAGTAGCACATCAATAACACCTGTGTATGTGTATTTCTTACCACCAGAAAATCGTTTTTTTGTTTGTTTATCCTACCAACTTACTACAGGTATTTAAAAATATTTTCAGGAGCGCTAGCAGCAGCCGCATTAGGAGCACTGGCGCTACTAGCTGGAAAGGCTCTCATGACAGCTTTAATGTCACTCTTGTTGTCCGCTTTGGTTGGTCTCAAGGGTAGTGGGGGTGGGCACAAAACTACATACGAAATCATCGCCAAACCGGAGGTATCACATCATCATTCGCATAGTCATGAAGAGCATCATGAACATGAACATGGTCATCATGGAGGTTACAGAAGAGCCTACGAACCCGACTACAACAGTTACGCACCCTACGATACTACCACTTATCAGAAGTGATCTCGTTTTTGTTGGAACTAAATCGTTACAATCAATAGGTACGTCGACAAACATTTACTGAACGGCTCAAGAAAGTGCTTTCGTGCCATTATCGTGTTCCGGCTTGGAGGTAAACCCAAACGATGATTACCATCCGTGTGTCAAATTAACACCGTGTCTATTGGTAGGTATTAAATTATATGCAGGAAATATTTTATTAGCTTTTGGATTTTTTATGGAAATTCTGTTCACTAGTTTATTTTAGCCGAAATAAAATAAAATGCATTTTAATAATAAAATAAGATTTGAGATTAATTGAATCTAATAACAAACACTAATGTGTGTGATTTCTATTATAATATTTTACCGGAAAATCGATGAGATCCCGCATTTAACTCAATCGTATAGTGTTTTAGCTAAATGAAACAGCAATTTGTGTTTTAATTAAAAATGTAGGAATTAAATAAGTTAGTATAACTTCGAAGCACTAATGTTTTGTAGCGCCTAATGAATAGTTAATAGCAAAGATGTCGAAGTAGTAGAACGTTGTTTTTTTTACTCTATCTTTGGCGGTTCAAGACATTTCTCAGTTAAGGTTTTTCAATTTGCTTGAGATTTAATTATATTATACAGTACTTAATTAATTAGTATTTTGTAGGTAAATTAAAAGTAAATTGTCTAACTTTCCAGATATCGGCTATAGTTTGCTAAATAAGTACTCTATCTAAGTAGTAGTAAAAATAAGTAAAACATAAAGGTAAGCATTACGAGGATTTAGCATTGCATTTAGTATATTATTTTTAAAAATAAAACAATGTTGACATACTATTAATAGTTTTAAGTTACTTATAATAATTTATTAAAGTTTAGTTAATAATTTGTTATTTTATTAAATATGGCAAAACGTTTGACACGTTAAATTTGTATATTCAAGTCTACATATTATAATGTTTTTTATTTATGTGCATTTTACTCCCACCGCAATTTCAACAATTTGAAATTTGCAAAATTGTGACAAAGAAAATAATGTTAAATATATTACTTACTTGTCAAAGTATTTGTTGCTATTCAAGATTTTACTGTCGCTTTTGTCAACTGATTTTTTTCAATACTTATTTTAATGTTGCATATTTTACGTTTTATCTTGTTCATTTTCTGCAGCATTTAATTTCAAGTGTTCATGAATTATTTTAACTGTAAATATTTATCCTATGCAGTATATATTCTGTGATATATCTAACTATTGCTACTCTTTTTTTTTAATTGCTACTCAATGGACTTTCCAAACACTTCCTATAAACCTTTGTGCAGTATTTTTTGTGTTATTGCAATAAACCAAATATTATATTCTAATAATTAGTATTTTGTTATATTTTCTTCACTAAGAACTTCTAAAAACACTGACGATGGATGCCAAAGAGATTGCACAGTGAAGAAGTAAATGTATGAAGGACACTGGACACTGGGGCTCTCAAACCTCCTTGTCAATAATGACGATTATTGCCAAGGATGATATTGACGTTGATGCTTTCACCTTAATTAGTTACTGACTCGCAAGTACTATCAAGCAAATTATTTGCTTGAAACCAGTTTACTAATGATATCTGAATTAGATTTAAAAAGCAAAATAATACAACGCAAAAATTTAACAATTTTATTCTACAAAAGATCTGCAAGCCTTTATTCAATATATTAATATATCAATTCTCCCTCGGTTATTTAAAAGAGCAGAGGCCAACAGCCTTCCTATCGAGCATTTTCTATGTAAGTCGGTTCGTTAGTTACTAACAGCGTAGCGACAACTGAGTGTTGGAGTTTTGAGACAAGTTGTCCGCATTGAAATCTCTGCCTCAGTTATTCCTTTCGCCATGATGTCAGTGTTTGCCACTCTAGTGTTCTGGGTGCTGATTATATATCTCAGTTGCCAACTCAAAATGGAAAAGTTTACATCAAATAGCTGTCAAAGAACCTGACCTGCTGACCAACAGAAAAAGAAAAGAAAAGAAAATTATTTATTTGCGGAATATGTGTGTAAATGAGATGTTACAAAAATATTTAAGTAAGTATATCAACATATTCTACCATATTTTGGTGTGCAAATATTTTAATATTTATAAAAAATATTATTTAATTACATGTGCTTTAACTTTTAAGCCAATTATTTACATTTATAACTAGTTTAATTATTTATTACCAAAACATTTAAAAACTATAATTAAATTTAGCCCTGTCTACCGTAAACTATACAATAGAGATAGCAGAACACAAATGACGTCATTTGACAGCTATTTGATGTATACTTTTCCATTTTGAGTTGGCAACTGAGATTCATAATCAGCACCCAGATCTAGAAAGTAGGGTAGCCGGTGAACTTATTTACACAAGATGCTTTTAACTCAGCCTTAGTTTAGCAACACACATAAAGTATCATTTTTAATGTTCATTTTTGATGTTTTATGGTCTTAATGTTATAGACAATATGAATATTTTTTGAAGATACAAAAGATCTAATTTCAATTATTGAAGATATTTTCTTATACAATTTAAGAAATATACAAGTTTGTAGTTTTTTGTAACACCATGATTAAAATTAAAAATACACTTTTGATTGTTTCCTACTAATTCCCGTGTAATTAACAGTAAGCGTACTTCGCTTCGCTATTTCTGAAGCATACCGCAAGTTTAGCATAAAGATAGTTAGACTTATTGACAAAAGTGACAAACTAACATACATATACATATCTTCACGCCAAGTCCCTCACAGGGTAGGCAGAGAGTATCGAGTGCCAGACCTCACGATCCTTACAAACCTGTCTTGCTTCCTTCACATTCATAACCCTTTTCAAACAAACACGCCGGTTTTGGAGACTCTTGACAATTGGTTACAATCAGTAAATATGGCAGTGCTATCATCTGTAAATAAAACCATTGGATCCTTAATTGCTTGAGGAAAGTCATTTATGTAGACCAGAAAGAGCAGCGGTCCTAAGATACTGCCTTGAGGCACACCACAATTAGTTTCTCGGGGTTGAGATGAATATGTCATTTTAGTCTTGTTCATAAGATTTATTTTGGTTACTTCTGTTACTTGTCGCCTATTAGATAAATATGATTTAATTAGATTAAGAGCATTATTTTTCAAGCCGTATGTCTTTAATTTATCCAACAATATTATATGATCAACGTAACCATTTGCATAAAGCAGGCAGTTCACCATTTGGTCACCTTCAATGATCTTAACCTTTGAAGACATATTAAGAAGCCAATATTAACATCAAACCAAGGCGATATGTTGCCATCCGCACGCACGCTTGCTTTACAGTCTAAATACATTGACTGCACCGCACGCAGCAGGGACCCGACTATCCCATAATCTGACAAAATGTCCCAAAGTTCCTTACGTACAACCCTATCAAACGCTTTTTCGAGATCCACAAAACCGCAGAAAACCTTCTCACCAACAGCCAGATGCTTTTCTACAATGTTGCGGAAGGAAACCACTTAATCCGTACATCCTCTTCCAGACCTGTAACCGCCTTGAGCCTCCCACAATGTTCCATCGGACATCCCTTGCAACCTCCTTTCAACTATTTTTCCATACACTTGATGCTAAACTGATCAGACTAATGGCCCTGTAACTTGTACAGTCCATGCGCGAACCCTTGCTTTTATATAAGGGCACGATGACCGCACGTCGCCAGTCTTAGGGTACTCTGCTGGTCTTCCAACATTTGTTACAAAGAACCCAGAAAGAGTCCCAGACGGCAGGACTACCAAGTTTGATCATCTCAGCTGTAATCCTATCTACTCCCGCAGCCTTACCATATTTCATACTTCTTATCGCCCATTCAACTTCTTCCATCATAATGCCGCCAGATGTCTCCGCTAGTTTCGAGACATATGAGTACTCGGACCCAGCGGCAGCATCTTGAGCATCTCCATAAAATTCACTCCACCGTTTTAACACGTCATGCGTGCTTGTAAGACTATCACCACTCTTAGACTTAATTCTATTCATTCTGGAGGAATACGAACAACTCCGAGACTTCTTCACCTCCCTCTAAAAGAGTTTGGTGTTCATCTCGAAGTTGTTAGCCAACCTCTCTTCTAGTTTCATACTTTCCCTTTCGCGCTTCTCTTTCACTAAGTGTTTGGTGATATTCTTGCAACAATGGTTCAAATCTTTCATACTGTCATTCGACTGCAAACATGCTACATAGTCTAGTAAAGCTTTCTTCTTTCTTTCAACTGAGGCTTTTACGTCCTCATCCTACCATGCGTCACCATTCATAGACTTGTTCATCTTTGCACTCCCACATACCTCTTTCGCAACATCAATCATACTATCTTTCAAAACATTCCAACAGTCATCCACGTCTAAGTCCGGTAGGCACACACTATTCAGGCTGTCTTGGACTTGACTCTCATACATGCTTCCTACACTCGGGTCTTGCAACTTTTCACTCTTAATCCTTTCAAACCCTCGAAATGGAATACGTACTCGCCAGTGCCTCCAGTTCTTAAACAGACCCCTAAACCGGCTAATAACCAAGTAGTGGTCCATGTTAAGAGTTGGGTCTCTGAAGGCTTTCGTGTCCATTAAACACTTCCGGAGGTGACTATCAACCAAAATCAAATCTATCATACTTATTTGATCATTCCTTCTCCATGTATTACAAACTAACTATTACTGAGTTTTTGTTCCAAATTTGCTATGTAACTTTCTCTTCCTCCAGTAAGATTGAATAAATTAATTTCACAATCTAGTATGAATTAACCGCAGTCGTTTGTAGCCTTAAAACGATAGTTAAGCTAAAAGCACATGTTTTTAAAACCATGACAAAGTTTTACAAAACCATCGTCAGGCCTGTTCTTTTGTAGGGTATGTTTCACGCATGACCGGTACTAGGACGGCATAAGAAAACGCTGTACGTAACGGAGATGAATATGTTGCAACTTGGAGAATTAATTCATGTGAAAAAAGTAAGTATCTTCACGCCCATATCCCCAAAGAGGTAGGCAGAGACACAATCAGGGTATCCACAACTAGCCAAAGATACTAAGTACCACAATATGATAAGTGGCAAGCCTATCGCTAACCGGGCACATATCGTATCCCGAGCAACATTTTTTTTATCAGGAAATTGGAAAAGCCTAGTTTTCTTTTGTTGTCCGACACGGGATACGAACCCGGGACCTCATGTAGTCAAGTCCAACAACTAATCCGCTAGACCACAGAAGCGATAATGATAATGCATATACGCCATAAAATCCATAATGCCTTTAAAAGAGGAGACTTTGATAACATATGTTTTAGGATAAGACATGTGTCCCATTGAACTTATTGAAGGGGATATCGAAGACGGAATGCCAAAGTGGAGAATTAGCTTAAGCTTAAGCTAGTAGGAAAGTAGAGTAGTTTCCAAGATTTAAAAAATCTTCAAAAACATGAATATTTTATAAGTAGTTATAAAATAACATGACCTGACTGACTGATTCATAATCGCAGAGTAAAAACTGTTAAAATTACAGCCATGAAATTTGGTTAGTAGGGTCTTTTTATTGAGAAGACGCCCATTAATGACGGAATATAGAAAATTCTACCCCTAAGGGGTGAGATAGGAGTTGAAAGTTTGTATGTTAGATCGTCATTTGTTTAAGTTTGGAAACAGGGATCTTTATTTTTGGGCCGCTTATTTAAAATGAGCAGATTCGTTTTTGAGCGTTTTTGAAAATTTTATCTCTGAGGGGGTGACATAGGGATTAAAAATTTGTAGGCAAGACCGTCAGTTTTTAATTTTGAAACATAAAACTTTATTTTTGAGCTACTTATTAAAAATGAGTTGTTACATATTTAAGTGTTTTTGAAAATTCAACCCTAAAAGGGGCACACCCTGAATAATCGGCCAATTTGACGAATTAGCAAATCATGACTTGGGTTTGGATTATAGCAAATTACTACAATTCTGAGGACAACATGTCTGCAGTATACACATAGCACATACAAACTTACAATCACATACCTTCATTGTTAACGGTGAACATTGTGAATGGAAAAAAAATAAAAATTCATACGAAATGAAATAAAAATATTTATTTGCGAAGTATGTGTGTTGAAAATTTGTAACAAATATAGTTGTTGTGTTCAAATGTTTTAATATTTACAACATTTTATAGATTATATTTGAGATCACTGTTTTGACGTTAAGGTCGCCTTTGTGTATCTCTTAATTTTTCAGTTTTATTTTAGTGTGTTTATTTTTAATAAATAAAGATTTATTTTATTCTATTTACAACACGTCAATATTTAATTAAGTTCATAAATTTTGATATATTTTTTTGTATTTATTACAATTGAAATAACTAGTCATAAAGTAAATAAATTTAACCCTATCTACCGTAAACTACTAAAGTTTTTAAATCTAGCCTGCCAGGAGAAGAAACAAAAACAAACTCTCCAGCAACCGGGATTATAGTCTTTGTGTCTTGACAACCAAAATTTCTGAAATAATAACAAATTGATATTATTAGCAATATTTTATTATTTATGCTTGTCTGCAAGAAAACCATTGGCACTATAATACTATGTTTTCTCTTGCAGCAAAGCAAATACCTTTTCCAGAAATCTTTTCAATGGTTGTGAAGTAAGATTATCAGGAATTTGGTTGTATACATGAATTGACTTGTAATATACATTATTTCAGTTTTTGGTAAAGCACATGTGGTCTCACTATTTCTCAAATGTAACTAACCTAGGACTTCAGCATTTGTTTAAAACAAATGATAAGGTTTTTCTACAAATACTCATGCAGCCAAAATAATAAACAAGGTAAAAGTAATATTTTGAGAGACCCTAAAAAATGGCTTGCATAAATGCAACTGATTAATTAACACTACATATGGCTCGTATACATTTCTTTTGAGCTCTAAAATTTTTAATTAGTTGTACAAAATTTTCCCAAGAAGGGATACTTATTACAAATAGGAATAATTGCAAAACGGAAAAAAAAATACCCATGATACGCTAAACAGGTGTAGTTAAGCTCTTATTCGTCGTAACGCCTATCAATTTTATAAAAAAAAGAATTCGATTTCCAATAACAAGTTATACCAACTTTTATCCCTAGAATGTTAATAAAATCTAAAATATTTATAGAAGTACTTACTATTTTAAGAATCATATAATTTTTAATGTCTAAATAATGTGCTGAAAATTCAATTAATTTTATATTTACAAGATTTATTTTAAAGTTATTATCATTTAACCTTTCCGTCCCCTTAGTCAAAATTTCAACTGTTGATTTAAATAAAACATTTCCATTTTTGTACTTGATGAGAAGGGTACTCGTAGTATCATAAGCAAATAATAAGGAGTTACGATTGATAGAAACAGCAAACCGATTACGTACTTTGTTGAAAAGTAAGGGCCCTAAAACACTACTTTGTGGTACACCGCAGTCATTGAGAAGAAAATTGGAAGTACCTTGCGGTTTCCACTTATTTTACATATCTCAACACATTGATTTCTAATTTCTATCCTCTAAATCACTTTTAAACCAAGAATTTTTTGCGGTTTCCACTTATTCTAGATATCTCAACACATTGCTTTCTATCCTCTAAATCACTTTTAAACCAGTATTTTTTTTGCGGTTTCCACTTATTTTAGATATCTTAACACATTGCTTTCTATTCTCTAAACCACTTTTACACCAACCAACCAACAACCCACAACCAAAATCTTTACTTATATCTAAAGATACAGCATGTAGAAACTTTTCACTACTTAGGCATTTAGTTATTTTTTTACCAATTCAAAACATCCATTAATTTTAGACCCGGCTTTCCCAAATCCATATTGGTGATATTTTTTTCAAAAAATACAATGAATTAACCTAAACTGAATAGCTTGTTATACATTATTTTAAAAAAAATCTTAGAACTTTCTGGAACTAAAGTTATAGGTCTATAATTTTTATATTACTTTTACCAACTTTTTTAAATAATGGCTTGACAATAAATGATAAGGATATTTTCCTTCTAAAATAACTTATATAATAAAGAAGTTTTGCTATCAGACTGGCAGCATCCTTTAATATTATTTTACTGGTATTATCATACCCAGTTTCCCATATGTTTTTCAAATTATGTATAACCTTAATTGCTTATCTATTGGTGTAATAAACATAGGTTTATTATGATTTGAAAAATTATGAAACTTTATGGTATTTGTAAAAAAGGCTGGCTTTTATTACAAAATTTTAAACCTTTTTTATTTTGCTTTCTGGTATTTTCACCCGGAGCTATTGCTGATTTGGCCCGTTCTTGGTAGTATGTCATGTCATACAACCTAATTCCTTCTTACAAGGACATCTAAACCAGGGTTGGGCCTTGCTCCCGATGGGCATTCTCGAGAACGGAATAAAATTCCATTCCCTAAATCAGGGGCTAAATCAGCAATAGCATCAGGATCATCCAGCAAAAAGCAAGGCTGCCCCTATGAGTAGGATGCAAAGAAGAACCGCATACCATTCCAATCTGCTGACCTATATGCCACACTTAATGCCAACTAGTCTTACCTGTCAACCGAAAAGAGTGGGAAAGAAATACAGAACTTCTAATTAGACAGTAATCCGAAGAACCGAGGAGGGCTTCGTCTTTTATTAGGTAACTAGCTGTTCTTGGGAACTTCATTCTGCCCAATCGGTTTGTATGGGAAAAATTAAAATGTTGTTTTTGCCAGTTTTCTAACAATCGAACAGAATAAAAAGTATTCTATGTCCTTCTCCCGGTTCTAACCAATTAACAGCTCGATTCAGCCGTTCTCGAGTTATAAATAGTGTTAATAGCACCACTTTCGTTTATATATATAAACAGCCAGCAGAGAAGGTAAATTATGTACCAAACCTGTGCATGGACGATGTGATCAGCTCTGTCAAGGTAAATTTGTTAACAGACCTTTCCGCGTCATAGGGAATTTGCACACCAAGCCACTCCGAATGAGGAGTATTAATATCCTCCTCGGACAGGATTTATTTTAGCGAGGAGCCTGTCACTAATTGCATTTGCTCGACGAGTCACGAGTCTGTTTCAGCATTTTCTAAGCGATACTTATACAGGCGCGCATAGACACAAGGCTTATCATCTCAGCCTACGCGCATCCATATGAGAGAAAGGTAGATAGTGGGAAAGTCTGTAGAGGGGACGATATAACAGATATATTTTCTGATAAAATACAAATACCAGTCTGTGATACAAAGGTATGCCCTAATTTGTATTCATGGTAGGACAGAAAGTAAAAATCGACTGGAGAAGATATTTGACTTTCGGCCAACAAAAACTCTATGTTATCTGAGATTTGTAGATGAATTGTATGGGATTGATGAATTTGCCATATTTGCTCGAGTATTTGTCATTATTTGTTACAATAAAAACAATAAATATCAAATAATTTTTTTCTTTTTATTAAAATAGTCTAAATAAATCTTTGTTTCGTAAAAAGATTTCCCCTAATGGCTCCTGTCTCGTATAATGTTATCGATATCGACTAAAAATCATAAGTAAGTGCATTCCTAACCCATCATAATTTTGACAGTAGTCAGAAGTACCAACACAAAAATGATTGGAGTTAGTGTCTCCGTGTTTGCCTTTGCGCAGAAGCCAAACTTCATATAAAAAATCATAACAAAGATCCGTCCCGTAGGCAATTATTACACGACACCGCTTATGGCACGGTTCTCCGTGCGGTGAGGCGGCTTACGCGCCTGTAGCGCGGATGGATTAAACGTGGTTGTGACCAGTTTAATCAAAGGTGCAGGTAGCACCTATGACGATCCGCGTGGTTATACTGTGTACTGTGTGATATGCACCGCCTCCTCTCCGCGTGGTCTGCAGCGTAGAGATGCGGTTGCGGCAAGAGCACCGTCCGACCGCGGTTTCGGGCGGAGTTCGTCTGTTAGGTATTTACAAAGGGGTTTAAACCATTGTGGCTTAGTGCCTGGCCGACATTTTGTGTTTTCTTAAAAATGGCGGCGCATGATAATTCCCACAAATAATGATAAGGGATACTTGTACAAACAAAAAAGTATTAGGGTCAACATATCCTAGAGCGTGACATTACAGAGTTTATTAAAAATAAAAGATCAATGGTGAGTAGTTCAATCAATGTTCGTAACGACGCGTTCGTAATTCAAAAACGTTTACCAAATTTTTCCCCGAATAATTCTTTAAAATGGCAAAAATATAATGGACTAATACTAAAAATACAACTTTAAATATAATTTCGTTGATTTGGGTCAAATCCTCATCATCGTTTTGTTTGTGAAATAGCTCTGTAATGTGACACTTTACGATATGTTGATCTTAATACTTTTTTGTTTGTCCAAGTGTCCCCCTATCCATACATGAAGGAATTATCGTGCGCCACCAATTTTTATAAAACACAAAAGGGCGGCCAGGCACTAAGCCAGGCTTCATACAAAAAAGTTCAATCCCCTTTATAAGAGGCCAATGCTACTTCAAATCTACTTAACCGTCTTCCGCGGCGGTGCGCGGTGCCGTTTGTTAATCGCCTCATTACGTAGTATGTACATAATCTTTGTGCCTCTCGGAAGATTGACTGGTTGAACTAGGAGAATCCTTCACTCCACTAGCGAGCGATGGGGTCGTCAAGTGCTTACGCCTGAGAAATGATGATTGTCTGTTATTCAGCAAACCAAGTGTGATGTTCATTTTAGATGTCATAGAAAACCGAATTCATTTCTCACAGTTGTTTTGTTGTTTGTTTGATTAGCATTTTGGAAATCGGCTGTCGCCTGTCAGTGTCAAACACATACACGGAAATGTAACAAAAGAATAATGTTTGTCACGATTTTTAAAATGAGTAAAGTCTGGGTTTGTTTTTGTTTTGATAGCTAACCAAGCCTTTTTTGTTTGTACGGTAGTCTTTAAAAAGAAAGTAATTGCTTTAAGTCTGGTATTCCATTGATGGAATACTCCGGGATGTAGCTAACAAATAAACTATAGATCTTAACTGGCGGGTATAAAGATTACAATACTTGGAACTGTACTAGCTTAACTCTTTTCTCCAAACCACAAAAATATACAGCATACACGCCAAACTTTAGGCCCGCATTGTTCAGCTTAAAAGGAATTCTGTTAAATAATTAATAAAGGTATGTTAATTAAATACATGTACCTACAATAACAAGTCATTTTAATACTTGCTTACCATCATCAGTAACCGATGAAGAGTTCTACCTGCCTTAGCCGTTCCAGCACGAGAAGTGAAAAATATAGTTGTAAAAAAACCTGGTTAACTTGCTCGGTCTTAAAATTTTTGCTCTTTTCACTTAGACCCTAAAATTTTAAATCAGTAAATTTTAATCTACTTTGGGGGCTCTGGCACCCCAGGATGAAGACATCAATTCGTTACAACTTAATGGAAAATGTTTCATTTAAAAATATAAGTATGTTTGAAAATTATATAAAAACACATAATTTCCAAAAATTAAATAGTATTAAAATACCAGCTGTCAAAGTAATGCAACTACCGTTTGGGTATTCATTACACATGCAACATAATTATAGTCTCTTCTCGTAGGCATCTCTCAAATTCTAGATTCTGGGGAAAGTAAATCCCGACTTCTCCACTCCACTTGCCTTCAGGGCCTGCTTTTAAAGTGAGTAGTCCCACAATGTGATAGGTAGCAAGCCTATCGACAACCGGGCACATATCCAATCCCGAGCAACATTTTTTTTAGTATTAGAAAATTAAAAAAAAAACAATTTTCTTTTTGTTGCCCGACAGGACAGGATTCGAACCCTGGACCTCGTGCAATCAAGTCCAACAACTGAACCGCTAGACCACATAGGCGATACACGTATATTACGTTACATGTATGTGAAATTTTTCAAAATAAACGAATCATTTACTCATCGATACTGTAGTAGCCTGGTATCATCGACCATATATCATTTTGCTTTGAAAACAATTCTGGCAAATAGCTGAGGTGCGGGGACGTAAGAAACTGCTTTCTTATTGGCCCTTGCAATGACAACACGTCATATTCATAAACAGATATGTAAGATTAGGGATGAGACATATTTAATACGAACAGTATATTTTATCAACATGCCTTTTATTTTATGAAGTACGATATTGTAACGGATTATATCGCATTTTGTTATTGCACGTCACATCGCACAAGCACATTTTTGCGGTTGAGAGTAATATCCGTACTTGAATATATTAGGTCCTTACACCTGTAATTGGCGTTTTGTAGGAGAGGAACATAAGTCGAATTTTTCAATGTAATATATTTACTTAATCAAAGTATGAATGAATCTCATAGGTAATTGATTGATTCCTCTACTAAAAAACGGGACGGATTCGAACGGGAATCAATAAAATCTTTGGACGCGGTTTGGACTGCCCCATCGATATTTAATTTTTTGAAAAAAATAATAATCTGTTGAAGTTAGGTTCAGGTGCATGTTTTTTAAATTCCAATTAATGCTCTTCTAATTTAGAAGCCGTCTGTTGTGCAGTATGTGGTTATTGTCGTAACCGCCTAATGCACTTAAAAGAGTTCAATAAAATCGGCTCAACTACCGCAGAAATTCTGTTTTCCATCGTGTTGGTCCGGGTCCACTGACTAAAATAGATCACCTGCCCCTCTGCCAGGCACCTCGTAAGAGGCGAGCACAGAAAAAATAGGTAATTGTCAGTAAGGTCACTGGTGATACAGTGGTGTGCAGCAACTTCCCTGGTTAGTTATCCACCGCCTTACCCATTCCTGCCGCTATAATGATAGTGTCACAATCCAATTCGTAGGGAAGGGAAGCCAGTAGATTTGCACAACAGGCCTAACATTCCGTACCGTCTGACGGTAATAATGTTATTATTTTTAATTAACCTACGGAAAGATTTACCGTCTTTTCGGTCATTTGAAGTGCGGCTGTCTTTACCATACCTACCATTTAATTGAAAAACCGTCATTTTATATCTATTTTTTTGTTTTTATACAATAACGCTACAATGTTTACAGGTCACAAACCTGGTCAATACTGTTCATATCTTTTTAAGTAATAAGCTACATTAGAACAATTACACTTATCTGTTGACTGAACCGAGTTGCCTTATATGCGTCGGCGGCGGATGTATGGTCAATGCCTGGTATACTCTCTATTGTTTAAGAAGCCTTATTGGCTGCTTGCATTTTTGGAACGACTTTAAATTATTTTGTGGTGATATTGTATCAAAAAACAACGCACGAGTTATTGTGAGGTACAAAGAACAAATCCTACCTTTATATTAAATAATCTTCAAACCCGCTACTACCCCCTAATTAATAAGGTTCTAAATTATTGAATAGGTAACACAGTTCAGTACCAGTAGCGACATATTTTATCAATATATTTTTATCATTATATTTTAACCAACTGCAGTCGCTATTTAAGCATCATCAAGACAATGTCAGAGCAGCATCAAGGCAGCATCAGGCAACATCAAGTAGCATCAGGCAGCATCAGGTCCTGATAATGCTTAAATAGCGAAACCGGTTGGTTAAAATATTGTTATAAAAATATACTGTCATAAGTACAACCGAGATTAATAATTATGTTAAGAATGGAATTCCACCAACAACCGTCGCTGAGAAGTACAGAAATTACCATTACTACGAGGGCCAAACTGAAAGTTTTTAGAACTGGCAACTTAAAAGCATTATATTAAAAAAATAAGTTTAAATTTTGAAAATATAACTCTTTACCAATAATATTGAGTAT
>NJDC01002100.1:95299-126909 GCA_002245475.1 Calephelis virginiensis | reverse complement strand
GACCTCGTACCCTGCGATTTTTATTTATTCCCGAAAATAAAAGAAAAACTTCGAGGAAAACATTTTATGGACGCCGAAGAAGCAGTGGCTGCGTTTCAAAACGCCGTCGGCGAGACCCCTAAGGCCGAGTGGGCAAGGTGCTTTTCTCAATGGTTCCATCGAATGCAGCGATGTATTGATGTAAATGGACGCTATTTTGAAAAGTTATAATAAAACTTATAACTTGCTAGAATGCTTAGTTTTTGATTTTCTAAGAACTTTCAGTTTGACCCTCGTAGTACAACTTTTTCAACTCTACTGTTGTCGTATTCAATTTACTAATTTTTGTCATATGATATGATAAATTCGTCTAATATTTTGTAAAGAATATTATATATTAGAATATAATTTATATTACAATAGCAGCGTTTTTAAAGAAGTATTTATCAAAATATTATTTAAAATACTCCAAACATGTAAAAGGAATAGTTGTGGGCCAGACTCATTTCTTCTTTGTGTGTAATCTTTATCTAAAAACGGCCTTTTCCTCAAGTTTCTCAAGTACTAGCTGCAGAAGAAGATCAACTATGTTAAACTGGGACACGACCATAACTTTTGTGTGATTGATGAGAGTACCCTTATAGGTTTATGACTCTTAACGACTAGTTGGCGACTGAGTGTAAACTGATGCAGAATGCTATAAAATATTTGTGTGACGATTTCTTGATAAATGACTGCGGGTAGAAACAGGACGACATTTAAGAAGGTCAGCTTCTGTCGTCAGATACACTAGGTCATGTACAAAAACACCACTTTCTGTGTTAAGCCCATGTTAGTCCAATTTATCGTCTGACCTACTCCTGCAGCATAAGCAATTTGTCATGTTCCAGCTTGGAGAGTAGGATAGGCGATAAGGCAAGATTGGCCTAATAGCCTGTGGCCTGGCCAGCGATACATCTATAATATCTATAGTATCTATAGGTCATAGTGGTCTCTTACTTCGCTCTTCGCTGGAGTCTCACATAAAAAATCCTTATAGTAGACTTGGTGCCTATACCCGGTTCATTCTGTGAGAAAGTATATTTTGTTGCGGCTACTATGTTCAGAAAGTATTCGATATTTTACTCTTTAAGCTCGAAGATACGACCATCCCTAATGAGTAGGTACATTGATGAAATTTAATGCCAAAAATCCTAAAACATACAAAATATTTACAC
Organism: Calephelis virginiensis; assembly: GCA_002245475.1. Taxonomy (NCBI): domain Eukaryota; kingdom Metazoa; phylum Arthropoda; class Insecta; order Lepidoptera; family Riodinidae; genus Calephelis; species Calephelis virginiensis. Next base: position 125,713 of record NJDC01002100.1, on the reverse strand, counting down.
CAGTATCACTACTAAAAACGGTAGTTGTGTTGAACACACTACCTATTACGCAAGATTGAGTTTCATAAACTTAGAAGAACCTACTTCAAATCTTAGAAGTTTTTGTTTATTTGGATAAAACAAACTTTAAATATTTTAATATTCGTACAATAGAAATAAACATAAATCAAGTAAATTGCAATCCATTGAAAAAGTAGTATACATACTTGGCTTGCCTCTCATCTTATAGTACGCTTACCATCGTTTTAGCTTACCGTGTATGGCAACGGTACGGTACGGTCTTTATGTATAAAATGTTATTTTAAAACTTTGAAAAACCCCGGACACGAAAAACCTAATTTCCCTTTAAAAAGTAGAAAAATCGGTTAATTTTGTCTACTTTCACCCCCACAACATTTAAACGGCTCAACCGATTTTAATCAAACATCTCTAAGAACACTCACACATAAGTTACCCGTAATACAAAAAAAAACTAAATTTAAATCACTGCATCCGTTCAGGAGTTATGATGCCACAAACAGAGTGACACGTCAAATCTATAACACCCCTCTTTTTCCGTAAGGGGTTAAAAAAGGCACAATACCACACGCATTATATGACTCAAATCATAACAAGTGGCACCTGGCCCAGCAACAACTGGTATTTGTGTCTTATTTGGATGCATGGCCTATATTAGTTTAGTTGCTGTAGTGTAGTTGTCATTGATCATTAGCTTGGTCAATGATTAGGTATAAAAAGTGCAAATTTGGTTTGAGGTAACGTTTTCTTTTTGTAATCTACCCTTATATTGTTAAAAAAGCTAGAGAAATAACTTTTAAACTAAGTGATTATTCAAATGAAGTCGATTGGAGGCTTTATGTTATTATAAGTATTCTTATTTTGAAAACTAATCAAAATAACACAATATTTAAAATTCATGTAAGTTAACACAGAACTTATTTTCTTGATTTAGTGGTAGAAAATCTTTTCATATATTTGCCAATTGAGTAGTTTGCTAAAAAAAAAATTTTTGGTCAATACACACATTATCGAAACCGCTGCAAGGTTTTTGTGGTTGGATGTAAACACCAAGAAATATTTTACTTTTTACGAATAAGACCTCATTGTACTTCAGTTGGTCACACTCAATGTCAATAAATAAAATTATAATAAATATTTCAAACAAACTCGGTGAGGTTCTGGCAGAAATTGAATAGAAGAACTTATTTTCAATTCAGTTAAAACAATTTGCAACGACGATTGTACTGAATATGTCAGGACTAAACCCGGCCCGCCTGCAATAGTTTGATACTGTAAGAATACACATGCAAGCATTTTCATTACTCATACAAATACATAATTAATATACGATAGAGTTGAGCACCTCTGGTTTGTAAGTACGGTGACAAAAAATAATATGTTTTCACCTGAACACGACGCCATTTGACCCTGAATCCTATAAACACAAATAAAATAAATAACGTTTTTCCAGTGACAGCTTTTCATTTGATACCTAGCACTATGGCTATCAACAAAGTGTTTTTTAACCTATTGTGTGTCATTTTGATCGATGCTCTACCTATCGATAGTGCTAGCGGATCCAACAACGCAGAACTTAGTGATATAATTGATTCAAAAAGTAAAACAAGTGATAACTCTTCTGATATTTTTAATGGAGTATACTCTGAATGTCTATTGGAATTGTCATACATATGCTTACAAAAGAAGACTTTAATGTACATTGAAGAACTAAATAAATTAAACGAAGTCACTATTGTTGGAGATTACGTAAAATTTGGTAATGTATGGTGTATACTGGTTTGTTGCTGCGACTTTATTCATGTTTTAAGATTACTAATGTAATATTAAGTGTTCCAACTAAAAATAATAGTATATTATCGTTCAAGAGCTATGAAAGTTTTAGAGAAAGGATCGATCATTTTTTTTTTATGAAAAGCAAATAAGTAAATGAATCTGCTTGATTTCTTTGTTGTAATTATTGCTTTTATCCTAGTTAGCCACAAGACGCTGTAGGTAACAGTAGCAGCTTAGGGAACTAGCAACAACGGCAAAACATTAATTTTGTAAAAGCAGATTAATGTGTAATCTATGTAATTCCCTACAACCATTACAAAAAAAATGTTTTATAAATTATTTTTGGAAGTATACTTTCATATTTTATTGCTCCTTAAAACTCTAAGAAACATAAATTCATTATTGCAAGATATTTTCCTTGTTGCTAATAATGTGGCAGGCGCTGTTTCTTTCAAACGAAAAAAATCTAAACACTTTTAAAATGTCCGCATTTATGATAAACATTTAGATGTCTGCATTTCCGGGCCTGGGTGATTATTATTAAATATATTCTGGTATCTATTAAAGTATTTCTATGTATTAGAATCGTTGACTGACACCCATAACACAAGCATATAATTTGTTTACTTTTGGGGCTAGGTTCAATTTGTATGACTTGTCCAGGGATATTTATATATTTTAATAATATTTACATGTAAATTTAATTTAAATACAAAGTTAGATATGAATCGGGTTGCTTATACAATATACATAGCGATTTATCGTTGTAGTGTGCCTTGGAGTTGTACTTGTTGTTAGAGAGAAGCATTGACAAAGTAGTTAAAAGAGAGACAGAAATTCACTACATGTTTAAACTTTCGGAGACCAGAATTTCCACAAAAATGATGACCACCACCCTTGGGCATCTGCAGCACCAAAAGTGTAGCAGTTGATATTTCGACCTCTTGCGAACTAGATCGCTCTTTTAAAGGAAGTTTCTAAGTTGTATCTAATTAAAAATACCGTTCTTAGTAACTCGTTCTTTGCATCTACTGTACGAGGCAATAAGTTTGTTTACATTTTATAAGGCATGCATACTATGCTCGATGTCCGAAAATGAAACTCAGTGGCAGGAATGAAACCAATAAATATCTGCTAGCATTGTTTTTACAGAATAAGGCAGAAAATAAGCTCTCCACCATGGCAAGATAAAACCGTAGCCTACAGACCCTGTAGATTTGGTAGGTGCATTGCTGCATACATTACCAACGATGGTAAGCGTTAGCGAACAAGCCTTGATTAGCGTCGACGAAAAGGAAGACTTCCAACGAAGGGAACAGGCATTTGTGTGATGAATATCTATGTCCATACTTCTTGGTTAGGGTAATTCTATACAAGTACTTCCGTGTCCTAGTATCGTTTACTAGCACTTGTTAAAAAAGTAGGTATACAATTTATTTACTTTGTAATTAGATCAGTTTGTATAATTTGTCCAAAAAAAAATTGCTCTCTCAAGGAAAGTGCGGTACTTTTGTTTCGAGAGATACCCGAAGGTGGCGCTGTTCCGTATATATAGGTTAAGTTATCATGTGTGGGATTTCTAAATGGATACAACCTTAGGGAAGTTTAAGATAATAATCGTAGCATACTCATTATCTAAAGATCAGCAACGCATCTGTGATACTCCTGATGATGGGGATGTTGGTGGGTGACGATGAATAGGTACTTTCCATCAGATGATCCAATTGTTTATTTACGTACTTTGTTTTTATATATTACTAGCTGACCCCGCAGACGTTGTTCTGCTATATTTTTAATGTGATTTATTTAAAAAATTGGGGTGAGTCACCCTTATCACTTAGGGGTATGAAAAATACATGTTAGCCGATTCTCAGACCTACCCAATATGCTTACCAAATTTCAGAGGAATCGGTCAAGCCGTTTCGGAGGAGTATGCAGACTAACATTGTGACACGAGAATTTTATATATAAGATATTATTTATTGATCGCCTCTGTGGTCTAGTGGTTCGGTTGTTGGACTTGACTGTCTGAGTTGTTGGTCCCGGGTTCGAATCCCGGGTCGGGCAACTAAAATAAAATTGGGTTTTTCCAATTTTTAAAAAAAAAAGACGTTGCTCGGGACCGGGTATGTGCCCGGTTGGCGATAGGGTTGCCACCTATCACACTGTGGGTCTTAGTGTCTTAGCTTAGTTCTTGGCTAGTCGTGGGTGCCTGGTTGTCCCTCTGCCTTCCTCTTCGGGGATAAGGGCGTGAAGATACTTTTATAAAAAATAAAATATTCTAGTTTCTTGGAAACCAATTAGCTATTTTTATCGTTTAGATATATTTTTTTTAATTCTTGTCTTGGAATGTATAAACATATTTATGGTTTAAATACCTATATTTCGTAGGTTTTAATATAACATGTCACGTTTAAGGCAGATACCTATTTTGCCACTGTTGTTCCCTGCCAACAAACATAGCTCCGTGACAACAAACATAAGAATGATATGAATTGTAATTATGCAATTAATGTCGGGCAAATTCAATTTATGCATATTTATGTCGAAATAAAATAATGTTAATATTACAGACATTTATAACAGGTTCGGTTAAATTTTTGTTTGGAAAAAAATAGCGCTTGGCATATCATTAGTTTTAACAACCTTAGAAGCTGCTAAAAAAGGAAATTCCTCAAATAATTTTAAAATTGCTAGTTGTTCCTCTAAATTGTTCATTTGGAAGAGCATAGCTGATACATATACACATTAATAGATAGCGCCCTTTGTTGACGGGGCGGAGCGTGTCGGGCCGGGGCGCATCGCATTGCAAAGCCCACTGATGCGGGCCGGGCCGCATCGCATCGCCGCGGATTTTTGTTACTCAGTACCAAAGTAGAGCAACGAAATAGAGAGGCCACTCGACGTTAAAATCTTCAAGTATGGAAAGTTGCGCCTTTAGTAGTTGTCGTACGAAACTTTAGCGCTAAAATATCTACCATAGTGCTCTTTTCTTAACAGTAATATCAGGATCTTTGGTCACTGTGGGCCGCATCGGGGAATGCGCGCGGGGTGCCTCGCGGAAGTCCGCCTCGGCCCAATGGGCGTTGTTCCATACAAAATGTATGCAAGCGATCTAGGCGGATTAATGCGCTGCGATGCGTCCCGTCCCGGCCCGTCCAACTGGGCGTTATCCTTAAAAACCAGCTTTTTTAAAACTATTTTCGATGTTGCCAGCTCCCGTACTATTATATCAGCGTCCTTCAGGCCATTTTAAAAAAAAAAGTAAGTAGTAAAATACTACAAAAAGGAAATGAAACATACACATTTGTTGAATAGCTTTTGTATATTTGTTTAGACTTGAGCCAGGCTTTTAAAGCGGTTGTAACTTTAGTAGTTTTGTCAAATAATACACTAACATTCATCAGAGTTACTCGCCTAACTACATCGACCAAGCGCGATGCTCGGGTTTGATACCCAACGGAGGCGCAGGCATTTGTGTAATTAACATTTAGATGTCTGCATTTCCGGGTCTGGGTGTTTATAAAAATTATTCTGGTATCTATCTAAGGAAGCCTATGTCTTAGTATCGTTAACTAACACCCATAACACAAGCATATAATTTGCTTACTTTGGGGCTAGATTCAATATGTGTGACATGTCCAGAGACGTTTATTTATTTATTTAATCATATCCAAAATTGTAACACTTTTAACAGACTTCAACAAAGGAAGTTTGAAGTCCGTTTAAAGTGTTAAAATTTTGAATATGATTAAATAAATAAATAAACGTCCTTGGACAAGTTACACAAATTAAATCCAAAAGTGCTGTTTACTGCGCTCAAATTATTAACATTGTTGTGATTTTTAAAATACCTCGAGTCAATATTTATAAACTTACAGTAAAACTAAATACAAGTGACTATTTGGAGGAAAATGGTTCATTGGTACCGAAAAACTCTGATGATTTCACACACATGATAGACAGAGCAGTGGATAAATTCTTCGCCAGCCATATCATACGGTTCAGTGCTTTGGGCAAAGATATTGTCGTGCCGCAGAAAGGTAAGTTCAATTAAGTTTAAAACGATTCGTTATAACATGTTATAAATCATTAGATATATTTAATGTGAAGTGAAGGACAGTGAAGAACGTGTTGTACCTTTTGGATGTCTTCTTCAATCTATTCGAAAATGTTTTAAATGAATTTTAACAACTTCTCAAAACATAACATTTCTTAAATAAATAATAAATTTAATTTATTACATTTTACCGTTTTAAATTCATATATTACTATCACACCAATTTCTTATAGTACTTAATCATTGTTGCGGGCCCTCAGGTATTGTAGAATGTATATACGTATATGCAAAAAGTGCGAGCACATTTGACGACGCGTTTTACAGCCGCAGCACTCGCAATTGTTTGCGGTTCCCGCGGCAACGGTCGCCCGCCGTAGAATCGTACAAGTGTGCGAGCGATGTGATCGCACAAATATAACGGTCTCTTGAGGTTTGAAATTAAACCGCAGTTCCGCGACCCGGAAACACATAAAACGAAATAAAAACAACAAAACTCAAACAAAATCGATTAGGTACATTAAACCAGATAACATTCAATTTACCACATAAAAATAGATCAAAGCTCACTACTCGTATCAGACTGAGCTCAGCAGCTTACGTAGTTAAGAAAATGAGGCACTTATCTGATGCGGACAACGCTAGAATTTTTTACTTTGTAATTTTTAGAGCATCACGTCTTATGTCATTCTTCTCTTGGGAGACTCTGCTCACGTAAGCACAATATTTGTGTTGCAACAAAGGACTATACAAACAATTTCTAACTTAGGCCCAAGGGTTTCCCTCAGGGAAAAGTTTAAGGAAATAAATATTAAAAAAGTGACTTCTCAATATATTTTAGAAAACTTTACATATGTCCCTAAAATATAAATTCTATAAATATGAGGAATAAAAACAATCCTGGTTTAAATATGACTCGTATCCATAAAATAAGTTATTGTTTAATGGGCCAATGAATAAGTTCTTACATTAAACTTACCAAACCTATTAAAGACTTACCCCCTTACTAATAAAACTTACGCACCCGTTGATATGGTGTGTAACTTCATTTTTGCAAACAAAAATAAGGTTTTAAGTATAAATTGTGTGGCAATTTATTTCAAGATTGTTTGTAATATGATACTTGCTTCTGTCATCAGTAAAACCCTCAATGCGCGAGTCCAACTCGCACTTTGCCGCTTTTATTTTAATTGTTTCATATTTCTTATTTATATTCATTTTAAGTTGCACCGTTTATCACAATTTTAAAGAGTGATTAAGTTAAACTCTATCTACCGCGAACTATCACCCTCTCTCTCCAATCCTAGCAAGTCAGAAGCAAGTGAATAAGTACCTAACCTTAACTTTTATACATTGACGACACTATTCGACAAATTCCAGAATTTCTAATTTTCTTCAATGAAATAGATTGATTGAAGTCGTTATTTTCTAACTATAAACGAACCGTCTATAGTAGTAAACTTTTGCACTATCTACTGATAATTTGCAGTTGAAGAATTCGTTGGTAGAAAAAGACGAAAAGGTGGCGGTGGTGGTGGGGGTGGTCACGGCGGAGGTGACGGAGGAAAGAAGAAAATGATGATGATGGCCATGATGTGTATGAAAATGAAGTTCATGATGGTATGTAACACCATTTTTTTATAATATCGGATATAAATAAGCACATAGATTTTCTGATTAAAAATCAATTCATCCGAAATAAACAAATCATAGCAACTTAACATCAACCATCAAACTTTGACAATTTTTAAAATCAACTAGCTGTCCCGGCGAACTTCATACCACCCGTTCAGTTTGTAAGGGGAAAAATAAAAATTGCTATTTTCCCTGCAATTTTACCGGTTTTTCTATTCATAAGAACCTTCTTCTAACAATAACTAACATAAAAAAACAATTAGCCTAATCGGTTCAGTCGTTCGGAAGTTATGCGCTTACTAACACAATTAGCCATTCATTTTTATATTATAAATTACGTGTTGAGGTGCCGTTGAAGTAGTAGTAAAAGTAGCAGTGTAAGTAGTTGAAGTAATAGTAGTACCTAGTGCAATTTTTTTACTAGTAAATAATAAAGACCAATAACTGATGGTCAAATCAAATCACTATTTTTATGCACCAAGGGAATGAACCTTCTGCTTGAGCCAGACTAGACGCTAGATAGCGGCGCTTAGCCTAGAGACACCGTTGTTGCACCCACCAAAAATGTATGAAGTGTAAATCTTCCGACTACCATCCTAACATTGGACTGAGTAATTATCGCAGTATGAGTAGGTACGGTGGTGAGTCTATAGCCAGAAAAGTTGCTGCATACTACTTTTACACTATCAGTAAACTAGTTATAGTTATTAATAAAATAAACTATATTTCGTAATACTTTGTATTGAGTTTAACACTACCAGAGGTTTTGAACTCAAAATTATTTAAAAAATCGCTTCGACATTAGCATATTTCTCTTTGCACCGTTAAAATTAGAGCTGAAATTGATATTTTGTTTTTGACTAACTAAAATACAGTTATCCAAATGCATAATTTAATACCAAACAATGTAAAATTTCTATATATTTGATATTTTCCATCGTCGGCGCTTGGTAAAAGTTCCAAATACTCATATTCATATTTTTAAGCAAAGCAATACTTGAACTGTTTTACATATCGCTTATAATTTATTAATTTGTAAATAGCCTACCGGTTTCGCTCATACAGCATCATTAGGTCTAAAACTTTTAGCCGAAATCGAGATACCTAATAGGCTATTTACAAATTAATAAATTATAAGCGATACGTAAAACAGTACAAGTGTTTTTTTGTGTAAAATTTCGTCTGAATCCTAATAATATGTAACCAAATAAACATATTCCAGATGGTGCCTGCCATGATGGGAATGATGGGAATGATGTCTTTTAAAGGCATGATGTTTAGCATGATGTCATTTATGATAGCAAAGGTAATAATAACACCACAATGTGGTAGAATATGTTGTATTCTTAAATATCTTTATAACAACTTTTTAACACACATATTCCGCAAATAAATAATTTTCATTTCATTTCATTTCATAAATAACATTCTTTGTATAGGTAATTTGTGACATATTTCTTATTAAACAATCTTTCATGAGTACTTGATGAATGTTCTTTATTCGACTACTAACAATAAGGATGAGATTAGACATTTACAGGCAATGAGACTCTTATTCTGTTATAGATGATGCTATTAATGAAAATTCTTGAAAAGAAAGGTGGCAGCAGTAGTAGCAGTGGAGATGGAGTAAGTAAAAATGCAAAATCATTTTTAAATAAAATAAATAAAGTAACAATAAAAAAAATTAAATCGGTATCAGTAATACACGAAATAGCCGATTAATCAACATAGACAAAATCCGGATCCGGAAAATTTACGCACAATTATTTTCAAATATTTTCATTTTATATTGTAAGTTTATATTTATTTATTAAATTAAACAAGTGACATCACAGTTTACACAAATACCTTACAGGTTTAGTTTTATTAATTAAATAAATAGATTTAAGCAATGATAAATATGCAATTTAATATTTGACTCAGTAATTAATTAAATATCAAACAATAAAATTAAAAAGATAAATATGTATAAAGAATAATAAATATGCATGATTAAAAAAAGTAAAAAAAAAAACACGTCAATACCATATCCGGGGATGTCTAGATCTAGTATCTGCTTGAGTAAGCAAATTAGACATTACTGGCCTGGAGGGAATTTTTTTAATGGCTAATGTGTTGATAGCTTCACGGACTTTATAATTTCATATGACAATTTAAATTAATTTAATTTAATTTCATAGCCAGATACAATTAGCTTATGTCAGCGCTTGCTGGTTACCCTGAGAATAGGTTCTATATCTCGCATATATTGGGAATGGACAAACAAGCCTTTTTGATTCTATTTCAGTTCTATTAACAAATTTGTTTCTAAGTACTAAGTAAATATAAATCGGGAGTGACAGCTTTCTTGTAAATTCTAGAGTGTAAATTCCTATCATATCAAATCCGGAAAAATTTGCACATGGATGGATAGTATCCAAATCCTTATTTAAACAAAATTCGAGCAAATTTCCTTTGTTTTTTTTCTAATGCTTAGATGTGCTTCGCCTCATAAGTATCTCAAGTTATTGAATTTTACTCTAATATACTTCGTACATGAGTATTGTAGAGTACGATTATAGCTCTTATCCATCAGTAGCCATATGTTACGCGTATAGGTGCTGATAGACTTGAGCATTTACTTGTAACATAACATCGAGCATTCTCAAGTTATTGAATCTCAAGTTATTGAATCAAGTATCTCAAGTTATTGAATTTTACTCTAATATACTTCGTACATGAGTATTGTAGAGTACGATTATAGCTCTTATTCCTCAGTAGCGATATGTTACGCGTAAAGGTGTTGATAGACTTGAGCATTCACTTGTAACAGAACATCGAGCATTCGCCGTTTTTATACTTGGCGAACTGAACAACGAGTCAACCCAAGCATAGAGCCAAACATTGCTATGAACATTTTTATGAGCATTCTAGTGAACGCTTTAGTCGATGCTCGTTAAAAAATATGTTTCACGATGATGTCAGACTTGACGGTCACGTGCACTGCATTTACATTAATTGGACTCATTACGTGAAAAAAAAGAAACAGAGCAACAGGGGTGCGAGGATGGAGGTCTCGGAGTGGTTAGGCGCGGAACGATAATTGAAGCTTGGCTCGGCAAAAAGGTCGAAGCAATGCTCGCTAGAATGCTCACCCCAGAAACTATTCTATTGTTCAATGCAAAATTTTGATGATCAAATGTTCATTATTTTATTAACTAACTCATGTTTAAGGCGTGGGCAGCAGGCGGTGGCAGTGGAGGCGCATGGATGCCAGCAGGTATTATACCAATAAAATAAAATACATTTAAAAACAAACAAGAAAATAATAAGCACGTCTTGTTATACTAGGTGGCCAAGACTATGGCGGAGGAGGCTACGACGCTAACGGGCAATGGCAAAGCAGATCCATCATCGAGAAAACACAAGACGAGATCAGACACATAAACCAACCCGTCATAGCATATGTCAAACCTATAATTAGCTACAACAACAAAATCAAAGACATCATACCAACTTACTATGATGATATTGCAAAATTAAGAGAAAATCAAGAGGTCAAAGTCAAATCAAGACGCAAACGCGGTATTTTAGACACTTTACAAAACGCCTATTTATATTGGACTAATGTAATCTTGGGTGGCGGGTATAGAAAACCGGTGACTCCTAAATATAGATACGTTAATGGAATGAGATATGTTTATCATCCAATCAGACAATCGCCAAAGGTAAAAGCTCCGAAAGAGCTACCAATTATGAGTGAGAATGAGTTAAAACCAGTTGTTATAACAAATTATAATAAAGGAGAAATAATGGAAGAGAGATCAGAAGGAAGAATGAATAGGAAGAAGTTTCACAAAATGAAAGATAATTTGAATAAAACTGTGGAAGACAATCCGTGGGAATGACTATATTATTTGATGAAGTTATATGTACTCGATAATATTGTGTCGCCGGACATTAGAGCATTTATATTTTTATAATTAAGAATAATTTAACCTTTGGCTTGAGATCCACTTGGAATATCTTGCTGGAACTAATGAAAGTTTTTTGAGTGAAAGCAGAAGTAGAGGGCTGAGATAAAGTTTAGGTCTTCGTGGCCTTGACAGGTACCTATCGGTCGAGAATAAAATGTGTGTAAATAAAATACCAAATAACTTAGTCGAATTAGTTTACGGTCTTATATAAATCGGATTTTTCGGATAATATGAAAATGTATTCATCTATTGCATGACATTTGCCATTGTCTTGTCAAAAATGTAAACCTTTTGTAACTGTACCTTTCTTGTGAACCCTAGAAAGACCACTCATCAGTTAGACACTTTCGATAGTTCTATTTTATTATTGTTTGTTACCTAATGTATGTCAAAAACTTTAAAGCAGTCTCAACACTTCTACTTGTGTTCGAAACATCCGTTGAGAAACTTAATTTTCATGAAATTTCTAAAGCTTGCAAATTGTATTGGGTGAGCCCCAATACAATTTGAGCTAACAGGGGAAGATGCTGTATTCATAACTTAGTTAAAATACTCCTGTAGATAGACTTAACCTAAGAAAAATGCAATATACGAGTGCAAATTGTATGTATTGCCAAAAAATTAAAACTTTAAATTTTAAAATAACTTTCAGTATATTTACTTTGAATGCTATCAAAATTGTTATTTATTTCTTATTTTAATAATAGCCATTAATATAATATTAAAAGTTTGTAAAGATAGATATTTCACATATTATTACTATTTGCATATTATTTGTTTTTGTGCTATTGCATTTTCATGTTATATTGACGAGTAGTTTAACCAATATTAGGAAGCGGCGGAAGTGCTGCAACTGCAACATTTATTGGTTGGTAATTACTTACCTACGTGTTTTTATTTATTTTAATAACTCATTAGAGCTTTAATGTTTTACTTTAGTTTTGTATGTTAATAATAATATAAAATCGAGTTATAGTAATAGTAATATAATAATGGTATATTAAAGATAATTTAACAATATAAAAGATTTAGATTTTAAGACTAGATAACTGAAGTAGTATCTTCACGCCCATATCCCCAAAAAGGTAGGCAAAGGCACAACCAGGGCACCCACGACTAGCCGAAGATACTAAGTCCCACAATGTGATAGGTGGCAAGCCTATCGCCAACCGGGCACATATCCTATCCCGAGCAACATTTTTTTATTAGAAAATTGGAAAAACCCAATTTTCTTTTTGTTGCCCGACCCGGGATTCGAACCCGAGACCTCGTGCAGTCAAGTCCAACAACTGAACCGCTAGACCTCAAAGGCGATTAAACTAAGATATATAAGATATAAAAGACTATGTCGAATAATAGTTTAATGGTGTGGTAATTTAATTTAAATAACCATAGTGGTCAACTTGTCCGTACCTAATCAATATTTTAATAAATTTATTGTGTTAATATTATTATTTTATTTCTAACTACTTAGACATGGATCTTAAAACACTATAATTGCTATACAGTGTGTCAACGCTAAAAGTCGACCTTACTTCACGGATGATAGAAGTATCTGATTAATAAACTATGATACAATTCACAGTATTAAAAATAGAATGTTTAAAAAGTCCCGGTAAAGTATCTGTTATAATATATATTCTTTATTTAGGTTAATATAATAAAAATAACGAAAAAACTGTTTCATCATAGCATAAAAAATGATGAAAAATATAATAGGTATACTTAAGTGAACAGACGTAAATGGCTCTATGCATCTTTTACATTTCAAACATTATTAGTTGTACTTTTCCTCTAAGTACTTATTTCGTCTATCTATTCAGAACATTATTTTAACAGAAATGGACGCATATAGGTATTTCCGTCTTTTTTTCTTAAGAATAAAAACTATTTAGTTATATACCTAGATGGGCACAAGTGGTTAGACGCAGTAGTTTTTCATAATGTGAAAGCGGTTTTCAATTAATTAGTAGGTACCTAGTTCATTACACGCAAATGATAATTCTTTTTGATAAGTCTTTTTATCTTATCTTATCTTATTTTATTATCTTAAATATGTGCCTTTTTTATTATATACTGAACTTAAAATGAAACTACTAAGTATTAGGACCTGATTTACATAATTAAATGCGACTTTTTAATTAAGTTCCGTAAAGCATGGTAACTTTGCCCATAAATTTATAACAAACGTGCTTAATTAGTGATATTTCGGAAAATACTGATAAGTTAACTATTTTTTCGATGTCATATAATACCATATGCTCTACCTCTCGATACACAAAACTAGAAATAGCATACAAAACCATATTATTTATTAGTGAAAATAACAATTTTAGGTGTTGGGCAAAAAATCTCATACATTTGGTGACTTTGCCCACATTACAGAACTCCGTTACTATGAACTTTATCACCATTTAAAAAAAGACTGAATTTAAATACTGAGCAATGCTATAAAAAAAGCCAAACATTCTCATTCCTTTACTCTTAATAATGAGCGGGCAAAGTCAAAAAGCTCTCTAGTACATTTTTCGTAGAAAATTTCGAATGTTCAATGGTTGTCAACATTGACAATATTTAACTACCAATTGTTGCCCGCGTTGTTAATAATCCCACAGGAACATTTGTCAACGATGTTTAAAAAATATCCTTGTGACTTTGCCCACCGCTATATTTTATGATTTTGTGATGCGTTTAGCGAAGAAAACTAGCCTATATCATTCATTTCTAATGTAATAACAAATGTATAAAATTTACTAACCTGCGATAACTCTAACTACACTTCTCGAAAAAGTTTTTTTAACAGTTTTTGCCCGCAAAAAAACACCCTAATTTCAACATCGTCTGACAGGTAACTAAAGTAACATCTGTAACAGTACGTCCCATAGTGTTGTCAGAAATGTGATGATTTTTTTACTATACACAAAATGTGCTTACTAACTATGGATAAATTTGGTATTTTTTAAGTTTTTTAAGAAATACACAACTGGGCAAAGTCAACAACTTTGTCAACTTTGTGCCATGTTTTACGGTTTCAAATAAATCGTCTTTTCATCTACGATCGGGTGTAAAAGGTGTACGGCAGTGCCCTATTTTGCTGTGCTAAAACCGCACAGGAGGTAACAGTGAGCAATATATTAAAAATACAGACAAATGTGCCTTTTTATTCTGATTCTGGCAATCTAGGTAGGTATATAACTCAAATTTGGGAAAAGTGTTAGATGCGTCTTTTTTACTATCATATACATACTATAGGTATATACTCGCAACAGACATACAAAACATAAAGTCGAATTCGTGAATTGATGAAGTTCCTCCTTGTTTGAGTTAATATAATAGAATAAGAAAATAGAAACAAAAAATCAAGTGCACATTGTGATAATGTCATAATAGAATGCCTTAGTTTGTTTCTAAATAAGAAGTTAAAGAGAATATTTTTATAAAATTAAAAAAAATAGTAGTAAATAAGATATGTAAGTAACTAAAAATATTGAAATTAAAAAAAATAAAGGGAGTTCCTCTTTCGTTGGTTACTTTAATTTTTTTTTCAAATAAGAAATAATAATGGACCTTGTCGAACCTAACGGAAACGATCGTATCCACAACGATATCGAGGAGAATGACTTTTATATCACTAATAATCTGATAGATAATGATGAAAATGAATGAATGATTTGCTAACTTTTTGCATAAACAATTACAAACAAATTTATTAAATACAGCGTCACCTAACGCTTCTAATATGAACTTAAAATAAGTACGTGGAGTGCTTATTAAACGACGTTAACAATCGTGATGTCACAGCTTCGTAGCTTATCTATTTTTAAGTATATAGATAATAGCATTTTAGCACGCTACAGTTTAATCATTTTAATGTTCACTGATGTATAACATATAGGTAATGATTTGCATATACGTAAATACGAATTGCAAGGTAAGTTAGTTCCTAAAACATTCTTTTGGCTATTTTAAACAGCGCCACCTAACGCTTGCTATATTAACTAGTATGTCAGAAGTGAAATCAAATGTTTTATAAACTTTGACAAAGATGATGCAATTTTCTATTCATATGATTATTCTTTTTTAATTAAATTTTTCTTCAAAGATGGAGTGAATAATAGAGCTAAAAATGTTTAAAATTTTACAATTTTCTATTTATATGTACATTATTATTACATTTATATACATATATTTTGATCATTTGTATAAGATCCGATATGGTGTAGTGGCTAGGATACCTGGCTCTCACCCAGGAGGCTCGGGTTCGATTCCCGGTATCGGAATGTTTTTTTTATTGTGTTATTGTTTCAATGTTAATAATACTAGCTGGCCGGCAGGTCCATGGAAATATTTGTTTTCTTTATATTTTAGGTAGCTATTTTGAACGGAGACGATTTTATTAAATCGGAGATTAGTCGATTAGTTAATAACCCTAAGTACCTATAACAGTTGTTTATTGGACTAACTCGTTGGCCGAGTTGCTAGCGTACACGCTTAACTACATCGAGCAACCGCGAGGCTCGAGTTCGATTGCCGACGAGGGCAGGTTATTTGTGTGATGAACATATAGATATCTGTATTTCTGGGTCTGGGTGTTTATTAAATTTATTCTGGTATCTATTTAAGTAGGTATTTAGCTATGTATTAGTATCGTTGACTAACACCCATAACACAAGCATATATTTTTTTACTTTGGGGTTATATTCATTTTGTGTAATTTGTCCAGGGATATTTATTTATTTGTTCAGAGATTAGATGGCGGTGAGAAATACTAAAAGATTGTTCGGGCTTTTGTGTAAATATCTTAGTTTTTTGTCTTCGCTGCCCCTTGAAAAACAATACGATAATGACGATGACTAAAATTTTGGTGGCAGAAAAAGGTTAGTCAATAGTGTTGTGATTCGTAAATTTTACTGTTAAATTACTGATTGTACGAGCTCGAAGATATTTATTTTTGTTTAATATACAAGCTTTGTTATAAAGTTTATAAGAGTTATCAAAAATAATAAAAAAGTAATCAACAAATAACGTGATCAAATATGGAGTAAAGTAGCAACACTTCAAGAATAGCAACACTCGTTTATGTAGGTAAACGAAAATACAATGTGTTTCTTGAAGTATGGTTAACTATAATGTTGACATCAATACTAAAATGTATAAAATTTTTAGATAAAAGCTAAAATCACTAACTTAACTTGCTTAATATGGAAATATCAAAATATAATTGAAATATAATTGTAAGAAGTTCATCATACGTCGCCCGTGTTAAAAACACATGGAAGTCATGATTATTATATGATTTAAAACTACACCAATATGACACTATAATATTTTGTATTGGATGTGACGTAGAGAAAATGTGGCGGTGGAAGTTGTCCAACATATTTGGAAGCTGATTTTGGCAGCCGCCAGGTTTTCTTGATTGATTTGGCTGGAAGAATCGACAGAGTGAAGACCTAAGTGTAGCTTGTAGCTTATGCTCAGTCTTTAATATTGAAATTTAGAATATAATTAGACCATAAAAACATATATAATGTTAAAATACAAGTCATTAAATAAGTTTAAAAATTAGAACTGCTATTAATTCAAAGTCACGCCAGTCCCCGCAAGAACTTCGTTAAATTCTTTACAATAATATCAGTCTTTTTCTTCGAGGTCTAATCTATTCCGTTAAATTTCAGTGCAGCAGGTTTTGATGGATCATAGTCATTCCTAGTATTATGAAATACACGATAAATATTTGCAACGCGGCTAACGTGCCTATCGACAGCCGAATGTCTTCTGTTAAATAACCTACGTCTTACACCAATGTACTAGACCTACGTACCAGCGAATGTTAATCCCGGCAGCGTAAGAGTTGAAGAGCTAGGTACCTAGCTTGTTTGTACCCTAACCTCAGCGCGAACGTCTCTTGCCTTGGTATCATTAAAAAAAACCTATCTACAGATGTTCTGCGTAATATGGAGGCTTAATACAGGAACCTAAAACTTTTTAGTGTCGCGTATAGAGGGCACCCACCGTTATTTTATTTTTTCATATAGATGTCGTAAAAATGGAAATAAATTCATAGGTCTAATAATTGTTCAAATTATATGTATTAGGTACGTGTTTTATGATATCTTGGAGATATATTATATCCATTAAAAATATTTAAATGAGATTACAAAAAATAAGCTTGATCAAACATAAAAAAAATTGAGAACCTTGTTCGTTTTTCGCCGGTTAAGAAAAGGTTATTTTAACGGTTTTAAGTTGTCCGTACCAGCGAGTGTGAGTTTAGATAGTGATATATTATAGTCAACGAGACAGAGGCGAAAAGAGGGACCGTCATTCCGTTTTAGACCATTCAGAACACTACGGAACCCTAAAAATGATACTCGTTCAGTACTTGAATGGACACGAACACTAATCGGCGAGTCACAGAGAAAACGACAGGCGGAACCATCAACATAACGGAGGGTTAATGTGACAGTTGCAATCATCCGTTTTTTAGTAAATGATTCATACTAATCATCGTTACCGCTTCGTAGACTTTCATTGTTTATTTCTGCGTAAATCATTTGTAACTACTGTAGCGGATGTTTTTGTTAAATCCAAAGCCCATCGATATGGTTCACTTCAAAATCATCATGGCTGATTTTATCTATTGTACGGCAAATATTTCTTTTACAAATATGATGAAATTTCCTGAAAACGGATTATTTTTCTAGTTAATTATATTTTTGGACTATTCGCAATTAACTAAATTTTTTTCAGCGGATTCAACTGCTGTTCGATATAAGGAGATATTTGTTTGCCTACGTTTCACCTTTTGCAAGATCAACAAAATCATAAAAAAAGGGTTCAAAAGTGTCCCAGTAAGCTATCTTGTAAAGACATAGATTTTTCTATATAATTTAAGTAACTACTTATTTAGCCTATGTCAACGGCTTACTTGTAAACTTAAAGACAAATGTTAACAATTATACTATGTTGTACGATTCTTAACCATTCGTTTACGACATGTTTTCTTTGGCCAAAGTTTGCGGTCAAAGACCTAGATCTTCACCTTGCTCTTGTGCATGGTTTGGCAAATCATGTTACTAGGGAGGAACTTGTAGTCACGAAGAAAATATCGATACATTACGAAACAAAATTTATTTAGTAATAATAAGACAAACTTTTTTCAATTACATAATTTTGCACATGTGAGATTAAACTTTTCTATTAGTTTTAAGGTAACTAAAATATGTTACTAATATAAAGATAAAAAACCCCGTAAGGGACTTGGCGTGAAGATATGTATGTATGTATGTATGTAAAATATGTTACGAATTAAAAAGTTATTCATTTATTAATTGAAATATGTAGGTACCTATATTTTAAATTCAATATCGATGTTCAAATATACTCAAAACTTTAAACAATAAAAACCTATGGAGTGCGATGCGAGAACAAAAAGATAACGTTTCGGATGTCGAAAAAAGACGAATCACATTTTTTCTGATATTAAATCAGTGACACATATGATACGCATTAAAAAAGTTACGAGACTTAAGATTTCGACGTGTGACATTAACAAATTTATCACTATAAAATGTTGGGAGTAATGACTCGTCATGACTCGTGGCTCATGTTGAGAAACACTGACCGTGCATGTTTTGTTCAGATTCAGACAAAATTTAATCTAAGTATTAAATAAAATATTAATTGGTTTAACAAATTTCTCGAGATAAAAAAACCAATACAGGTAGGCTATTTTTTTATATTATGTTTCAAACACAAGTTTAAGAAAATAATGATTTCGAATTGACTATACGAGGGCCATTCAATAAAATTTTTAGCCTAAGAAAAAATAAAGAAAATTTTGAGAAAGTAAAGATTTATTGTTCAACATAGTCTCCTTTCAATTCAATACACTTGGACCAGCGATGCTCCAACTTTTTTAACCCGTCAAAAAAATACGATTTCCCGAGGTCTTCAAAATAGGCCTCTGTGGCGGCGATGACCTCATCATTCGACCCAAATCTTTTGCCGGCGAGTGACTTTTTCAGATTTGGGAACAAGAAAAAGTCGCATGGAGCCAAGTCTTGAGAATACGGTTGATGGGGCAGCAAATCGTAGCGCAATTCAATCAATTTGGCCATGACAACGGCGGAGGTGTGAGCCGGTGTTGTTGTCTGGTGTGAGCAAACACGGCACCCATCGCGCCGACAACTTTTTCATACCCAATTCTTAAAGAATTCTTAAAGAAATAAAGAAAAGAAAAGAAAAGAAAAAATATTTATTTGCGGAATGTTAATGAAAGTGTTACAAAGATGTTACAAAATTATTTAAGCGTTCCTACATATGAAGGTCCCTCGTACAAGTGGTTATTGAGACGAGTTTTGATTGTTAGAAATGTACTCGGTCGGAACACGGCCATGGTATCGTAGCAGTATCGATAACATCAACTTGAACTTAACGATACTTACTTTTTACATCTCTATACATCTCCAAAGTGAGAAAGAGAGGTGCAACTTTCCATCTCGCTTTTACATTATTGGTGCACAAACTTAGTTTGGTGCCGGCGCGAATGTACGACACTAGTGTTGTACACCTTATGTCGCACAATTTAAGTTTATGTGTCGTGTTATAATTTACTGTCTCAATCAACTTAAAAAGGTATTTCATATTCCTTATTTCTTATGTACAAATGGAAAGTAGGTAAATAGATTTATTAATCGGTAAAGTAAAACAAGTAAATAAACTCAAAAATAAATAGACTCACATAAATACATTGAAGATGGTGATGATGCGTTGCCAATCTCAGATTGGAATGTTTGCATGTTTTACGGTTGTTACTTTTGTACAGAAACGCGATAGTGGCGTGCACTAACGTTATGGCAGGCGCAATATGCAGCGGACCGGTCTCGTTTATGTCAAACTCTACCTCCCATTTCTAACATCAAAAACTATAATTGAACTTTTATACCTCTCTCGTTAACTTAGTGACTCCTAACAAGATCACGAAAATGACGAACATTTAAAACACGCGGGCGATGTTTCGGGACGCGTCTTGTATGCGCTACATGTAGGTTACCGCCCTTATTCATAATTATTATTTTCTAGCCGCTTTTCGAGCAACCAGTAGGGTTACTCTTGGATCTCGATATCATGCAAACTGGAAATTGGAATCAGATTTGTGTCATTTTGTTCTCTTAAACGCAACACTAGTGAATTATAAACATTTGGTTAGTAGTGAATCCCGTCAAAAACATTTTCATGTAAAATGTTGCTGAGGCGAGGCCACATGACTCTAACATGGCTCTAGTCACTGAGACATTACAATACAATACAATAGTCCTAAGTAATGCCACTTATCTCACATAATGTAACTAAACCAAACCATACCAAGCACAATTCTGAAGATAAATATGACTATATTATAATGCTACCCGTGACCTAAACATAGCAAAACGCGATTATTATAATAAACGAGATAGACATTAGAAGTAAAATCTGTCAAAAGCCATTAGAAACTAGAAAGTCCGTGTTTTATTTCAATTTGAAGCTTGCAGACTTCTTTTTATTGTTTTTGTCTAAAATCAATTATCTGTTACAGTCGTAACACGACGATCTACTTTCGGGTTCCTTATATACCGGTAACACGTGTTTAAAAATAATTATTTAAATAAAAAATGGTTTTGAAATAAACCATTTTTTTATTATTTTTTAATATTTTGAATTTAATTTAAAACATACAAACGTGTTTTCCCAGTGGTAATAAATAGGTAGGTACATGACTTTTTAACCACAAACAAGGTGACGTTATTTAACACTAACCTTTGATTAGAACGCAAAACCTTCTGTGAATGGCTATCTGCTATAATGATGCCAGTACTTGCTACTGTCATTTTTGATTAATAGACAGGGTAGTCTAATTAGTACTATTTTTTTTATCCTATAAAATTGATTTTCATTGAACTTAATTATAGGAAATAACCGAGGCCTAAAGACCTATTGTGGCGGCGACGTGAGACCTAATGTGCAAGGGTAGGATGAGGTAGCAACTTGGAGTACTGAAAAGAATTGGCAGGAAACAGACAAATTGGGTGTGTTAGGCCAATTGTGTAAAGTGCTACCCTAGCCTCCGAACCGGAACATGACATTGGCGGTGGGAATAGGTACTTACACAAAAGGCTCAACATTCCAGCCTCATATTGGTAGCATTAGCCAAATCATTTTAGCTTTCTGTATGTTTATAGTATTTCTGTCTGCTTCCTACCAATACCATTATGTTAAAAAAAGTTTACCAGTAGTCTTTTGCTCTATATTTGAATAATAATTGCTGCGAAGTCATACAGGTAATGTCACGTTGGTACTGACAGTTACGAACACAGTACACGAACTGAGTTGCCATTGACAGTAGTCTTTAAATTATTATTAGATTAGAACTTTTCAAACCAGACGCTTCTGCTTAAAAGTTAGGAATGCTGACCATGGTTTAGCTATACTATAACCTAATGGTAGGTCATTTGCCTTCGCTTTATCGAGCACAGAATACAAAACACTTTTGTCTCATTTGTGTTGGTTCTGCTTACTACTAGATCGTTGCTTTTGACTCTATAGACAGGCATACAAAAAGACTGAACTTTGTAAAACCAGAATCTTTAGTCGGAAAGTCTTTGGAATTTAACCTTTTTATTTCAACACCCTTGAAAGATCTGCTTCCCATTATCATTCGAAAGTCTACGTACTCTGCCAAGCAAACCCTAAATAGTACAATCTGTTTCTTCCAGGGAAGGGTGAACAGGCACCTTCCAGCTTAATACACTTTTGCCTTCGATCCCTACTACACTTCCATTCTTTCATTCGAAAGAGTTGAGGAGTATTGGAGTAACCTATCGATTATAAAAAAAGCTGTAACCCCCCTCCCCCAAATCCGTTTGTACTTTTTGAAATAGGTTTCAAATTTATATCGAGTTTATTTAAGAGTAAATTACATTTTATGCGAACACGAAACTTATTGCTCTAAGATCCGAAGTTAGGCCGACCTACACCGAGCTGATAATAGGATAAAATCGGTTTTATCGCAAATTTAGTATATCACCCAACTTCTGCAACTTCGTCTTAATCCTACTTTAAGTCAGGATACAATTTTAATATTGCACCATTTAATGAATAAAAAACATTTTAAAAATAAAAAAGAAATGTCCAGGATTTTTTCAGGCGACCCATTTTTAATATATTTTCTGATATTCTAAATTTGCTGTAAAACCGGTTTCATCCTAATGTCAGCTCGGTGTAGGTCGACCTAACTTCGGACCTCCGACTATATTGTTTCCCGCCCCGGGTCCTCTGCAGCCTTTGACAACCTTCACCAATTCCGTAACACATTAAATAGAGCAAAGAGGTTATTGACAACCTGTACATAAAAGTAGAACTACTGTTGTATCATGTAGACGTCACGAATACATGAATAACAATTTGAACTCAAAACATGTACAGCGTAAAATAAAACCGCAAGTATAATTACACAGTAGGTGTTGTCCGCGACTTCGGCCGCGTCCTGTGTCCACTAACTCTTGGAACATCAGAG
The DNA here is from genome assembly GCA_002245475.1 of Calephelis virginiensis. NCBI lineage: Eukaryota > Metazoa > Arthropoda > Insecta > Lepidoptera > Riodinidae > Calephelis > Calephelis virginiensis. The sequence continues at coordinate 102,711 of NJDC01002100.1, read as the reverse complement.
TAAGAAGTAGGCCCTGCCCTTCTCCAAGTTGTAATCTGTTTTGGAGGTAAAATTATTAAGTTCGGTAGAGCGGTTCAGTTGGTTTACTGCGAAAACAAACAAAACAAATACATACCGTGACACCTAAACATTTGTAACTTTAGTAAATATTAAGTCGTTTGTAGATGAACGATTTTAATCGTGCTGATGTGCCATCCTTACCTTATTCTAGCCGTTTTTTAATGCTATACATTCATTTGTCCCGAACACCGTGACGTGAGGATCGCCGGTTCTGTTCCGTCGTGACGTCAGTACACCTTAACTGATGTGGTGTGGTCCTTATGTATTTTTGTTTGCAAAACACTTGAGCAGTTATTTTCTCATAAATCGGCCTTGCTGTATCTATTCCATACATAATATCGAACCAAAAATACACCCTTTTGTTAAAAAAAGACATGCGTGCCTCCTGCTTTTTTATGTTTTATGATAAGAAACAAGCAAGTGACTCTCTTGATGGGAAGAGGCAAACGTCGCCAGAATGTTAGATGACGTGTACGAGTTACCCGACCACCCTACCGTTCAGTACAATTATTATACAGTCAAGTATAATACTTGAACCTGTCCTACAGAGGTGCTGCACACCGGGTAGACGGCAGACGTCTCTGGTGGTCGTGCAAACATTTCGGACGAGCTCAGTTTGTTACGGTCTGATTTGCGAAAAAGAAAGTCGAATGTGTGAAATATTCGCGCTTGTTCCCTAAACGTAATTAAACGTGCTAACATAATTACATCAATGTTATCTGAAATAATTACGAATAATGTTGATGTATTATGTGTGAGAATAAACCAATTGAGAGCAATTTTTAAAATCTAGATTGTTTGGATGACAAAACAAGTGCGAGCAGCTTGTACTGAGTTCCGTACACGTCATTGTCCCAATGTGGAAAGAAAAACACCCGATCTGTATTTTACAGTATGGACAATCGAAAATTAAAATTTTGGCTAAAACTGAAGACTAAATAAGAATGAAGTTAAGTGTAACTAAGCCCAAAGTAAGCAAATTATTTGGTTCTGTCGTGGTTACTCAACAATAACAATACAAAGATATGTATATTTAAATGCAAAACCATTGTAAAATGAACAAACACTCAGACCCGACGGTTTCGTACTGTAAATTGTAATGAAGATTATGCCATGTTCCACATTAGAATGCCAATATTAGTGTTTCGATAATTAAATATAGATTTTGCCATATTTGTTAATAGAACATTTTAAGGAAACTGGAATTAAAATAATAAATACTTATCTAAATGTTTAAGAAATCCAGAGATTAACATTTTTAAATGAATAAACACTTGTACTGTTTTACGTATCACTTATAAGTTATTATTTTACAAATAGTCTACCGGTTTGCTTACGACAGCATCATCAGGGCTAGAACTAGATCGATAGATAAAGTGATACGTAAAACAGTACAAGTGTTTATTCATTTAAAAATATGAATATTTGGAAGTTTTACCAAGCGCCGACGATAGAAAATATCAAATATATCAAAAACCGAAAGATGTTAATAATACTTTGCCGACCTGAAGCAGAGGTGCTAAGCCTCCAGCATTAGTAAGTTTACTGGCCTACCTTTTAGAGCATGTCAAGACAGCGGTGAGCAACAATACTGTGTCGGCAGGAATCGGCAACGCGATATTGTTAATCACTAGGAATATCGCAAAATTCTAAAACCTGTTATTCGTCACGGTGACAGAGAGAAACAAATCAACGCCGACCACTTACGAACAAAACTACTCGGCCCAATATCCTTCTGAAAAGGCGTGAATACAAGCATAAAGCGAACTTCGTCCCGCTTATCGAGAGACGAGAAGTAACAACCGGTGGAATGTATACAACTTTTACTTCTGGGCCCTGGCAGGAGTCGCACCTGCGGGGCCCAGCTTTGTGCCTTCGGTTACAGAACCCTAGTGAGTAAAATATACAGTTCTAGTTTATATCGTGTCAATGACCTACTCTAAAAATTAATGATTACTTGTATAAGTATGTAGCTGGTTTTCCCATTGTTTTAGAGGTTACGTCTTAAAAGCAGGTGACACAGTTTTTTAACGATTCACCAAATTGAAGCCAATGCTTCGTATACTTATTTCATTATTACATCAGTGTTTACCACTGCAGCGTTTTAGTGTAAAAGGTAGTCTAGCCTATAAACTAAAACTCGAAACAGACGTAACACTTTTGCCTCGAGTTGGCAGCACAACCGTGTCGCCGTTGCCGTTCCTATGCTTCGATCAGAGTAGAGTGGAAGGGATAAATCAAAACCTATAATACATCTAATACTCATTCCGATGCTTATAAATGAGCTGCAATTGAACTGATGACAGAAGGCCCGGACAGATCTTCATAAATTATAGTTAAGAACATTCTCGATCACCTCACCCTATATAATACGTACACACACACGCATATATATGTCCCTCGTTTTGCCCCCTGCATTACTAATTGACAGATTTTATATTAGTAAAATATCCTACACCTACGTAACTGATAATAATATTTTAATGAAAATTAATATTTTGTACCTAATAAGTATATTGTATTAAAAATCATATTAAAAAGATTGCCTATTTTTTTATTTAATTATAAGGATGAATGCGGTCGAAATGAGAGCTCTACGGAAAATCTGTTGTGTAACGCTCTCTGACCGCATTCGTAACGAGTGGGATTGAAAGGAAGTGTTGGTATTAAAATGCGAAAGGGAATGCTCCGCTGGTTCGGTCACATGGAAAGAATGTCAGATGAAAGGTTGACAAAGCAGATATACAATGCGAATGTGGATGGAAGTAGGTACCCGGAGAGACCAAGGTTGACATTCCACGATCAGATCACTCTGACATTATCCGAGGGTGGTGTCAAGAGTCTCCGAAACCGGTGTGTTTGTATGAAAGGGGTAATGAATGTGAAGGAAGCCAGAGAGATTTTGTCAGAACCGTAAGGTTTGACACTCGATAGTCTTTACCTACCCCGTAAGAGACTTGGCGTGAAGACATGTCTGTATATGTATGTAATTTTTTTTATATTTTAATGGCTTATATGATTTTTTTCAACATGTTTGCAAAACTGCATATTATGTTGATCTATATTTTTTATATTATCCAATCTTAACAGTTACTGGCAATCCATCTTCTGCACATTCTATACGTCATAAACTTTAAGTCGGGATACTGATTCCTTATTATCTTTACATTACAACATTTAATAAAGAATAGTTGTTTTTTTTAAAAATTAAAAATGATGAAAAGAAAGAAATGATTTTTTAAGCAAATTAAAGTCGGCTTAAGACGAAAGGTTACAGGTTCAAATCCTGTCTGGGGCGAAATTTTTTCTTTCTTTAAAATTTATAGAAAATTATACCTACTTGATACGAGGGTGGCTCCAAAAGTTCGTGGCCTAACCTACATCGAGCCATGACATCTTTTTAAAATCTACCGTCATTTATTAGTATATGTCATATTGATTTATTATGCGCAGTTTCATTCCGATACTGCACAATATAAATTTTCTGTGATTATATGTTTGAATTAATCTGACGCAATTTTCAATAATGGAGAAAATTGAACACCGTGCAGTCATTAAGTACCTCAATAAAAAAGGCCTATCACCAAAAGACATCCATCAAGATATGGTGAGCACTTTGGGGGAGTCTGTTCCATCGTATTCCAGTGTCAAGAAGTGGGTAGCTAAGTTAAAGCGCGGTCGTGAGAGCATTAAAGATGATCCTAGGAGTGGAAGGCCTACATCCTCTACCACGAAAGAAAACATCGATAAAATTTGTGATCTCGTACTGGGTGACCGACGTTTGACCATTGGTAAGATAGTTGAGATAACAAACATTAGTTATGGCCGGGTGCAACACATAATAACGGAAGAGTTGGGGTTCCATAAGGTTTCTGCTCGCTGGGTCCCGAGGTTGCTTTCAGCTGAACAAAAACGCGTTCGATACACAATTTCGCGAGACTGTTTGGAACTTTTTGAGATTGATCCCGAGGACTTTTTCTCTAGATTTGTTACCATGGATGAAAGCTGGGTTCACCACCATACTCGTGAATCAAAGCAACAATTCAAACAGTGGAAAAGATCAGCCTCTCTCCTACACTGAAAAAGGCTAAGGTCGTTTTGTCGACTAACAAAGTCATGGCTTCTGTTTTTAGGGTTGCGAAGGGCATTATTTTTGTAGATTATTTACCAAAAAGTCAAACTATAAATTCTAGTTATTATTGTAACATTTGACGAAGACTCCGGGAAGAAATAAAAGAAAAAAGGCCGGGAATGTTGCGTAAGAAAGTTTTGTTTCATCAAGACAATGCACGTGTTCACACTTCGGTTGAAACAATGTCTGTAATCCATGATTGTGGCTACGAATTGCTGCCCCACCCACCTTATTCGCCGGATGTAGCCCCCTCGGATTATCATATTTTATTTCCAAATTAAAAAAAACTCGAAGTTTTCGACCAAAGATGAGGTGATAGTCGCAGTAAACGACTATTTCGCCGACCTTCCGGAATATTTTTTTTTTTCGAGGGGATACGCAAGTTGCAGGTCAGGTGGAAGAAGTGTGTTGAGCTAGATGGAGACTATGTCGAAAAGTAAAAATAAATTTAGACCAACTTTTCTTGCATTTTCTTGGTCGGGCTTAGAACTTTTGGATCCACCCTCGTATATTTTCTGGTATAGGTACCTACTGAAGTTACTACAAAAAAGGTGTCATCCGGTTCGGTGAGTCCGGTGTATATCTACCGAGGTTAGGATCATATGAATTTCGTTTTGATCTCAAAAAGCGAAAGTTGTTAATTCGTTAATCATTCGAACTCATCAATATTTCAATTTAATATTTTGTTTCTAAACATTCTTTGATGAATTAAACTATTAGATATTTTTAATTATTTATCAAGTTTTGTTGTAGCTTTGTTTTCATGTTTAGATCAAATGTTTAACAGATTGTAGTGTCGTTGGGCTGCTACGACCCATCGCGATAGTCCAGTAATTTGTCATAGTTACGCCAGGGCAGTCTCTTATAATAGTTGGTAGAGTTTGTGCAATTGTTCGTCCGGATTGGTACCTCCGTCTCTCCGTCACAACTATCTCTGCCGTGACAGCCACCACCACCCGAGGGTGCCTGGCATCGTTTTGCGCTTGAGGATAGAGTTGCCGGTAGACTTGTACACATGAGTTGAGTTAGCGACACACCAGTAACATCTGTAGTGTGTATAGGTGGCAATTGTCGCTTAATATCAGGGGTCACCTCCTTGTCCGCTACCTTATATCATATTTTTTGTCATGCGACCGTGTTGCTATTCCATCGGTATCATTCTTATCAAGAACTGAAGTCGACTCTATTATAATCCGTAGTTCGCAGACCATAAAGCCGGATGTACTATAAACGCACACCCACAGAAGTTGCGCTCAAACACTTTCCTAAAAAATACCTCATATTTATACCGGTCGAATTTTCACCGCAACCGGTTTTAAAAGGGCCGCGAAACGCTTTCTCCAACCGGTCGTGGCGGTGTGACGCAAAGGATCACAAGGATGTTCTTGAACTGTGACCTTTTTTTAAAGCTAAGGTCATGTAGTTTGCACAACGTTAGTGAATAATTTTGTAACATTTGTTACCTTCAAGTATCAAACCAAGTCCAGATGTGTGACAGTACAGTGTGTCAGGTCGGTGCGCCCATTCCTACTGCATGCCGTAACAGCAGTGCTTTTCACTGTACTGTTTACATATTTTAGGATTTTGTGCGTTCTGTAAACTTCCGTAATCGCTTGACGTAGTAGAATACTACACTGCTTTCCGGTTAGGATTCATATAACCGGATTTGATAAGTTGCTGATGATGAAAATTAAAAGTTCCTAAATTGTGACATTTTTATTATAAACAAGGTTCTACGGCCTATTTATATCTTTGTAACAAAAAGTAATAATCAAACTTTACCTAACCTAACTTTTTAACCGACTTCGAAAAAAAAGAGGAGGTTCTCAATTAGTGTATATATATAATAAATTAAATAAAGAATAATTTCGAATAGGCCCCATAAAAAATTGATTCAGGTAGGCCCATTAGTTTTTTATTATAAGTATTAATCCAATTTAATACTTACTTATAATGTAATAATTATTAGTTTAAGGCTTGGCACCGACTTCAGACCTATTAGTGAATAGCACATATAGGTAATAGGTGGTATATAATTAATATTAGATCTTTATTATTTTTTACCTTTTAGTTTTGAATTCGGTTTTTTAACGCAGTAATTTTTATTTTACTGAACACTTTACTGAATAATAATAAATAACAAATACAAAATACACATACAGACATATCTATGCCAAGTTTTGTGCAAGGCTGGTGATAATTGTCGAGAGCCAAGTGCCACAATGGTTGCAGACCCACCTTACTTCCTCCATATTCATTACTCGTATCTTACAAACATTGGTTTTGGAGACTCTTGTCACCGCCTTCGGATGAAGCCCGAGCAGGGTTATCTAAACATATATAATTACAATAAAACTGCAAAAGATAGATACAAGAAAGGTACAATAAAATTTACAAAAATAGGACTTGGCACTCTTGGCTACTAAAAATTGATAACTGAACAAAATTTTAGTGTTTTTAGAATTATTATCTCTCGGTTAGCTTGTTCTTCGGTCACGCAAATCTTCTGAACGGATTTTGTTGCAATCTCATAAGATTGTAGTTTAGCAGTTTCTACTATCTAGTAAAATAATTATAAGCTAATTTTATCCGATTACGCAAAGAGGAAGGTAATGTTTTTCTTAAATTTCTTTCTCCTAATTTTCTTTGTTCACGTAATGTTTGTTTAACGGGTTTAGTTGTGTTTATTTTAACCGAATGTAAAACGGCAAGCAATTTTTTCCTGTTATTTGTTCTCTAAATAAAATGCCTTTTGATGAGGTTAAAATTGGTTGTAGTATATACCATCCGGAAACTTAATAAATGTGTTTTATCCGATTGTGCAAAAAGATTTATTCACAAAGATTATTGTCTCAATTTCTAAAAAAAGAAATACTTAAATGAAAATTTATTGAACTATTTTTAGAATATTTTATTAATTAAACCAAACTACTCCTCAGAATATTCCCCATGATAGATGCGGTAGAAAACATTGAGAGATCCAACATTTCTTCGCAGCGCCAAGGAATCAAGCCGATTAGTAATTGCCCGGTCATTGACAATTCAAATTGCTCTACGTTGATTGCGGTCAAACGGAAGGAGCTGGTACTGTAGAATAACTTTTATCCCCTGCCCAGAGTTGAGAACAGTACTCCATATGAGGCCGAATTTGCGCTTTGTATAGTTGTAAGCGATGGCTCGGCATGAAATACTGTCTCGCTTTACTGAGCACACCAAGTTT
>NJDC01002100.1:60755-89479 GCA_002245475.1 Calephelis virginiensis | reverse complement strand
GCGTGTGAGTGTGCGTGCGCGCGTGTGTGTGTGTGTGTGTGTGTGTGTGTGTGTGTGTGCCTGTCTTTATAAGGCGATATAACTTCTGAACGGATGGACCGACTTCGATGTGGTCTTTTTATTCGTTTGTAAGTTGGTGTAATCGAGATGATTCTTAGACCATGTATGGGGTTTTGGGGGTTAATTGAACACTTTTAAATGTAGGATGGTATTCTTACCAACACGAAATGTTAGTGAACAGTCCTAGGTTCTAGGCCCTGTGTCCTACAGCTATACATTTCTGTGTAAAACTGGTAAATGAGTTCATCGGTGCATATAAAAAAGACATTTTTGTAAAGGCCATAAGTTTTGATTCTCTTAACATATTTTAATTTTAGCTCAAAGTGTCTAGTACCTATCTACTTGTACACGGTTTTTTCAAATGTGTGAAAATGTATTCCAAATAAGCGAAATGTAAGAAAATTAAAATATTATGACGAAGAACGCTTTGGTATTTACAAGAGATCACATTTAAAAATGAAACGGTTTTTTAAAAAATATAAAAATCTTGTTAAAATACGTCTTATTCGACTGAAAATGTTTATCAAAAAAACTCCATGTCACTTTCAACGTACTTTTAGAATTATGAGATAAGCCGTAAAAGTTCATATTACAATTGTGTTGAATAAATATTCTCCGACATTTATCAAACCCAGAATTCTAATTATCAGCTAGGTACTGGCATAAAAACATGTTTTACAATACAATAAAATAAATCATTTTTATTTTCATTGCCATCTGCAGCGGCAGTCGAACGGTTAGGTATTTTATTTACCAACACTTTCAGTTACTCTACTCGGTTTCAATTCATTAACCTGATGAATACAATTTCAATAGTATAAAATGTAGTATACTCAATAGCAGTGAAATTCGATTCGTACTGGTTTGTGTTTCCACGGGTGGAACAGTGCAGCTATGTAACAAATTGCCCGGTCAAGGATCTACCACCTTACCTACTCGTGCTGCCGTAACGACAGTTTCATGTGCCGGTCCAGAGGATAAGCTAGCCAGTAGATTTGCACATTAAGAAGGTTCACACCTGGCCAAAGTATAGCGAGCGACGTACTTATAAAATCTATGATGTCTATATCTATAGGTCAAGTATACATTTTACCATCCAGGGGCGTTCATTCTTTGCATCAGCATAAGAGTGTTCTTGGTCTTTGTCCCATCTAATATAAAATAAGTTTAAGCAAATTAGATATCTGATTTGTAAACTGCACCCAAACAAACCTATCATTAAAGTGGTATACGTTTGTTGTAATTGAGTCGGTAGCTTTCGCTACGAGATAACGTTTGCTTTCGCTTTTCAAATCTCACCTACAAATATGATGGAAAAAGTTAAATTTTCCCCATTTACCACTCACCTTGCGCCATATCATATCTGTTGTAGGTGGCTCAAAGCAAGTGTTATATTTCTAGCGTTTTTTTTGTATTAATGCCCGATTAAATGAAAAAAAGAAGAATGTGCATGTTTGAACTGTTTGCAAAAATATTAAATTATACCACCATGTTCTTCCACATTGTTTTGTGCGTTTTTTTTCAGTTATACATTTTATTATTTAGATATGTGCATGTTTAAATATTTGTTTGCACCCGTGAAGTTCAAATTGTAACTGTTGGGCTATAAAAAACTCATTAAAATGGTTACAAACTGATTTTCTACAAAGAGGTATTTTTATTTTAGCCCTTGTCCTGTGCTTGGGTTAAATCTCCATAAACGGTAAAGAAAGAAATTCAGAATTTCTCCACGGGACTTGAATGGACCCCAGTAGCTCCAATGGTTAGAGCATTCGTCAGCTTGAGACGAGAGACTTTCCTTTCTTTAAAATTTCTGTAAAAATTTTGTTATTTATTTAAATTGTCCTTTTTACATTTTATTCTGAAAATCACTTCTAATTACATCTCATGGGGCTTATCAATTATTGAATGACTTTGCAATATATTTCAGTGATGCTTGTAAGATAGATATATAATTCTATTGATATTTCTGTCTTACATTTGGTGTAGTCGAGGCTTGAGTAATAATTTGGCGCTCTGAGGTGTAATTTACTCTGTGTTACAATTCATAAAATCGGCTTAGCTAGTGGGGCTGATTGGTCGAGTGAGAAACATTACACTTGCTACCAAAAAAAGATTTGATATAATTCAAGTGCGGGTGCTCGTTGTGGGGAGGAAGTGGAATGTCTACTCGATACTCACAGTTCTGACTGATCATGCAGATATTTTTTTCTGTTTTCTGAAGTTGGCCGCCATAATATTACTCGTTATCGCACGTTACTTAAGTAAATGTGCATTGTCGTGCAAATCTTCGATACCTATGTGTTAAATTTATTGAAAAGATAAATTTAACAAACAATTAAAACATAAATCCAATCCAAGGTGGCGTCGATTTCAGGGTCATGATTTACGGTTTAGTATGCTCATGCAATCCAAGAGCACAGTTAAACTTATTTCTGCTTTCTAATCCTAGGTATCAGTTAATTAAATAAAGTATATATACTATACCGATATTTGTATGCGTCTTAAATTTTCGCTCTAAACGACAAATTTGAATTTAATAAATTAAACAGAGAAATTAATTTAACTATGAGAAACCGGCGACTTTCTGACCTTCGGGTATATAAACAGATTCTCACAAGAGAAGGAATAGTAGAAGATTCGAACCTAAGTCGACCTTCACTGAGCTGATAACAGATTGAAATGTATTTGATAATAAATGTAGTGTATCACAGCATATATTAAAAATGGGTTGCCTAAAAGAATCCTGGACAGAGTATTTTTAATTATTTTTAAAAAAAATATTTTTCATGAAATGTTGCAACATCATGATAGTAAGAAAATATTATTCTGACATAAAATATAAAACATATAGAATGTGCAGACGTTGGGGTACCTATTATTTACCTGGACAATCTACTGGGTTGCTGGGTATAAACAGGTATGTCGATATCATTTACTTTCACTGATTGGATAATATAATAAATTTCATATCAACGTAAGCGCTGTTTTATTGCGAACACATTGATACAGGGTTGCCTGCAAAAAAATCTGTCCTAATAAGGGTTGCCGAATTTTAAAGATTTAAATTTCAAAGCGTGTGGAAGTGAGTGGCAGAGAGCTCCGAGATAAGTTACAGTTACAATAATAAAGGACATTGCCGTGGTGTCCGGTGGGACTCTGAATATAAGAAAATGCGTATGCGCGGTACGTAGGTACACTGTGGAGGGTCGTCACTACCCGCTAGTGGCTAATTACTTGTAATATTATATTGTATTGAAAACACATGTAATGTGTGTCGTTGTGATAAAAAATATCAAAAAAGTGTTTTTTGTGTGGCTGAGATGACTTTTTAAGTGATTTTACTACTGAGTATTTTAAAAACTGTTCGTTGAAGCTAGCTTTTTCTTCCAGCTCCTTTAAGTTGAACTAACTAAAACAGCACTAGATTTTGTTGGTTACCTTACCACGTGTTACAAAAAAGTCACTGTTTTAAATAATAAATACAATGACAAATTTGAAATTTTTCTTAAAGAGTATTCAGCAAATACATAGCTAATATATTATGATCCTCTTTATTATTATCTAATTGAATTCGACATCGCACAATTTGAACGTTCGTTAAATTCATTTCGATCAAAGAAACAATTTGGAAAATTATTTCTTTGATTCTTTGATTCTCTTGCTTGATTCTTTTAGTTTTGAGATTCTATCTTCTTACAGTTTTTATTATTTTTTAAAATTTTCCAAAAAAAAATTACACAAAAATAAATTACTGATATAAATAAAGCTTTTCATAACAACGAAATTTCAAACATTAACATTAAATCTATATATTAATACGTAATGCTAAAACTTTGGAACCCCTTTTTACGAAAATTGCGCGGACGCAGGAGCATAAAATTTGGAAAACTTACAGTTTATGTTTAGGAGAAGTACAGAACGCTAATATTTTTCAATAACAATGCTTATAAAGTACATTAGATCAATAAATAAAACATTACCCACATTACCATGCATTTGACATAGAAAAAGCATTCTCACGCCCATATCCCCGAAGAAGTAGGCAGAGGTACAACCAAGGCACCCACGACTAGCCGAAGACACTATAAGATAGGGAAATACTATTGTATTTATTTAATTTTATGATATTGGAGGGCCAACAAGCAGACGAATTTCCTGATGATAAGAAATTCACGCCGCCTAGAGACACCAAAGGTGGTAATGGTGCGTTGTCAACCTGAGGCCGGGATGTTAGGCCTCAAACAAAAAAGGTTAACGGGTACCTTACGCTCCATACCGGAACACGTCATGACATTATGGTGGCAGGAATAGATAAGGAATTTTTTTTGTGCAATTGAAATTACAGTTGCTTCAAAATAACGCGTATTGTTTACTATACAGAGGGTAGTAGAGCTACCTCTACCCTCCATAGTGGAGGATATGTTTTAAATTTTACGTCAAAATAATATTTTCTTATTATCATGATGTTGCAACATTTCATGAAAAATGTTTTTTTTTTTTAAATAATTGAAAATACTCTGTCAAGGATTTTTTTAGGCAACCTATTTTTAATATATTCTGTGATACACTACATTTATTATAAAATATATTTCATTCTATTATCTGCTCGGTGAAGGTCGACTTAGGTTCGGTTATTAGACCATAACAACTCATTTGTCACTACATGTGTCATCAGACGTTGCCATCAAAGAGAATATAATCACTACGTTTTTTTATGGTTTTTTTTCGCTCTCCCGAAGCTATGCGCTAAGATGTTAGAATAAAAGAAGCCAGTCATTATCTAAGGCTAATCTAGTTCTGAGCACAAATTTATTTAAACCAGTTAAACAGTTTTAACGGGAAAACAGTATGTATATACAAACATACACACTCTTGCATTGAGTACCTAACAGAAATAATACTGAGATAAAAAATATTAATGAAAAGATAAAATAAAACTTCTTTGCAAAGTCAGTTAAACTGCCCAAATAAAAATTCAGTTCACACATTCCAACTACCAGTACGACAAACAAGTCACCAATGCTAATCGAATTCTCTCAAATACTCGACCCACACTTTCTCAGTGAAAGTTCCGATGTGCATATTGTTAAACAAACAACGTATCGCAAATAATCCATTTACATTTTTACTAAATTTTTGTAGTCGTTGAGACATTTCTACAACGGTCAGCTCGAATGTAAAGTATTCGATCATAGAAATTAAACTGGAAAAAAGATCAGAAAAAACAGTTTATTTTATTAAATACGTATCCTTGGGAGGATACTATCAATTCGTCTGCATGTTATTTTTCAATGTTTGTTACGTAATTACTTGGATGTTATTGAATGGATATATCAAAAAGTATTAACTTTGTTAGTATCTACGTTTCTATGTAATGAAAACTTAGAACGTGTTTTTCGGCCACATTAAAAGGTCGGATTTAATTGAAATTATGCAAATTTCAATTTTACACTCATCAACGGCCGAAGAACACAGAGTAGTTTAAAAAAGTCAGATCATCATTATCAGAATCTTTAGAATCTTGCGACAAACTCACTTAAACGTAAACGGTTAGAGCTATGCAACAGTCTTGTTTGATAAAATTGCTCCCCTTTGAAATTCCTATGAAACAATAACATTTTTAATCGCCAGCACTTTAATACAACGCATTATTTGTGAAGGCATTTTTGTTAACATCATATCAACACTGACCAAATAAATACGTTTATCATCAAACATTAAATTTTTAACAAAACTTTCATTGACATAGTTTCATTTCACTATTTACCCTAGGAGATATCATACTTTACGAAAACTCGCCACAAATAATGAAGTAGGTGCGGCTAATATGATGTAAGATTTTGCTGATTGCTTGCAGGCAGTAAGATGTCACTTCAATAAACAACACATAAACATGCCAAACAACTAAAAAATATGCTAAATCTAGCGTAAAATATGCTAAATTGGCAACACTGCATGATATTTAATTTCATAGCTAGCTTTCGCTCGCGGCTTCGTACGCTTTAAATTCTACGTAAAACAATTCCACTTTCCCTATACCGTGATGGTTTCCTGCTATCTTTGGAATATCTAAATTTATGTACTACGTTTTTCTTTATTTACTTTTTACATTAATAAGAATAGTTTAACATTTATTAACCTAGAAGCGGCACAAGGGCACAGGACGATGTCAGACGTTTCGCTGCAAGAAGTTTTTGGTTTCCTTTTTTTAAATCTAATTTATGAGACATAATAATAATAATTATTTACAGTTTCGAAAACAAATATAGTGGAATCCTCAGAACCTTAAGTTTTAGTTCTAAGTATGGAGTCATTCCCAAAATTTATTGTTTCGTTTTTCTACTTCTGTTTGAAAATCTGACTATGCTTTCACATAATACATTTACTTGCTAAGTTTCAGACCTAAAGACAGTAGCGAAAATAAATCCTAAATGTGACGTCGCTAGCTATACTTTAAATCGTTTCGGTGAACATTTTAAATTTTAAATATATTTTGTGATGCGTTATTTCAACTTTCAACCCCCGACCCAAAATGAAGGGTTTTATTAACCCCCACGAAAAACGAGTGCTGTTGTTTGAAGTGTGTGTGTGTGTGGAATCATAACTTTTGAACAGATAGACAGGTTTATATACGTATTATTTTTGTTTTTGAAAGCTGACGTGATCAAGATGATTCTTGGCAACATAGCACACTGGTTCTGTTGGGGGTTCATTGAACCTTTCTAATTTTAAGATTTTTTTTATCAGTTTTACAAGCAAGAAACTCGTCTTTATAGGTCAAAATCTCTTCACAAATTTTGCTTGCAATTTTGGTGCTTTTTCTAGCAGTTTGGTCTGGCGATCTTAGCTATTTCGTCATCCAATCTTGTGATAAGTCTTGCTTCCTTTCTTTTACTATTTGTAAATCAAATGATTGTGAAAAAACGGTGTTACCATTTCGGTCCAACGGTGACCCTTCAGTCATGCTACATGGTCAAACCACTTTCATTTTAAATTTTTTGCGTAATGTAAAACATTCTAAGACTAAGAATGCAGCGCTCCAAACCTCTTTGGTCCTTATTTTTTTTTAATAGGGTGTTATGTTCGTATCTGTATTCCAGGGTCCGTCCCGTGGACAAATCCGTCCATCCGCTAAAGAGCTACAATGCCACAGACAGACGCGTCAATTTTGTAACATCCCTCGTTTTGCGTTGGGGGTTAAAAATCTTACGACACGATGTTCGTTCGGGGTTATCTAACTGCAAGACTACTGAATCAACTTAGATCAAAAACTTTTACTTATTTCATCCAAAATTGATAAATTGTCCAGGGTTTATCACAGTAGGTACCTGAGCGGAAGTCACAGGGAACAGATTATCGTAATAATTATTTAAGATCAGTGACCGCGGTAGGTACTTATCACGGTCGTGGTCCAAAAACATTACTTGTATAAACAGTGCTTACTAAAGGAACCGTTTGCATATTAAACTTGTTTTTATTAACTTACTAGCTGAACCGGGAGACGTTGTTGTGCTACTTTTTTGATTTGATTTTAGGAAAAAATTGGGGTCACCCTTGTCACTTAGGGGTATGAAAAATAGATGTTGGCCGATTCTCAGACATACTCAATATGCTCAAAAAATTTCACGAAAATCGGTCGAGCCGTTTGGGAGGAGTTCAATCACGCACACCGTGAAACGAGAATTTTATATTTTAGATTATGAGGTTGGAAGGAAGGTGGATTTCTTGAAGATATGAAGTACTTATCGCTTATAGACCAAAGATGGAAACAAGCTAACCCTCTTGTATTATTAAGTTGCTAGCTAAGTTACCGCTTCAAAACCGATTAACGAGAGTGGCGAGAACGACGGTATGATGACAGGAATAAGTAACCAGCTTCATGCAATTAAAGTATTTTACTATCAATGTGTACCTACTACTTTAGAGACACCAATCGGACGTTCTACGTCCACTGCTGGACATGGGCTTCTCCTAATGTCTTTTATAAAAATAAAGTTATTTCACTCATTGCGGTTACATCCGCTGCCCAAAATTTCATTTGCCATAATTTCATCTGCTTGGTCAACAGACATAATATTGATCCTCATAATTTCATATGTTATACTCATTGTTTACTATATTAGTCACGTGCTAGAAACTTTGTTTTTGTTTCCCATAAAGTTAATTTCAATAATATGATTTGCTACCATGATTGTAAGCCATATTATCACATTAATTACCATCAAAACAACTTCTAGAAAAGAACGTAAATTCGTTTTATACTAAATGATCAATAGATTTAGGTATGGTTTGGTTTGGTCACGAGCCGAGCGAGCGAAGCGAACGTGCCGCGGCAGCGGCCGGCGAAGTGCCAGAAAGCTAATCGCTTTTTAGAACCAAGGCGTTAGGTTAAATTTGAACGCAAGCGACTTTGGTCGTATAAAGAGGTACTAGGTAAATAGGTATTAGAAATCAAAACAACTATAAAATATAATCATACTGTGATATATTTATTACAATTTACATTTTACTTAATTCAAATACAAGTTTTTGTAAGGCATTTAAATATTCTGCTGAATAGTATTATTGCAAATCAATAAAATGAATACCAATACGAATGGCACTCGTATCAATATGGAAACTAATTTTAGGGCGAAGAAGAGTATGTTACAAGTATATTCCACAAAAAATTCGGGCAAGTAAAAATTTCGGGCAAATGAATTTCTGGCATTTGAATATATGGCATATATTTTTTGGGAAAACAACAGACAACCCACTCATTGATAGACCAGTTGCGCAAGAGAGGACATATTTTCAATTTAAAATCGCAAATATCTGTAACTACGCAGGCAAATCCGCGGGCGTCGGCTAATTAACGAGTGTCCGGAGCAGTCGCGGTCTGCTGCCAGTGTAACAGGTTAGGTAATCATTTGTATGCGTGACGCGTCTGAGATTTCTCTTCAGTCTGTTTAGAATATTAAAACGTAATTGATAAGCATTTTAGCTACTTCATACACTACAAAGTATAGTGATGCATTTTTATGGACTAGGGATTGTTTACAATAGTAGAAGAGCTACGGAACCATGTGACATAATATGTTGGATTGTATTAAACATTTAGTAGTTTACTATCGGAAAACCATGTATAGATTTTGTATTGTAAACTAGAAAATGTAAAGTAAATGTTGATACCGACGTCATGATTGCCGTCACTATTACGAATATACAGATGATACCACAACTCGCTTCGATGCCATCCTCGGAACCTAATTGTATTGGTGCTAGTCGAATGTGTGATAAGGTTTGTCGTAGCAAGGTGTTAACTTATTGAAAAAATGATTTAATTGTAGAAAAGTATTCTTATATTCTTACCCTAAGGGTTGCCCAATGGCAACGACGGAATCGTGATAAATTCGAATTGTCCGTCTATCCATCCGTCCGTATCTCACAGCCACTTTATTCCAAAATTATTGGGACAATACAATTGAAATTTGGTAGATAGGTGAATACTGACATTCACCTAATTTAATGGTTTTAAGTACGGCACATATCCTTCTACAATTATCACATTCAGTCATTTCATTTTATTTCTTTTTATTTACATTGAATGAACTCGTAAAATATTATTTAGGCAATTGGATCTGACAGTTACATGCCATATCAACGCCTTATTTGTGTCTCGCTAATTAACGACTTATCGTTTATAGCGAGATAATAGCCAAATCAGTAATAAATATAGAACCTTTACTTAGATTTCGTGATCATAATTTAAAAAAAAACAATTATTGAACTCCTTATTTAAATCCTTCATTAAATTTTCATGTTTCTCTAAATGATGTAACATCTTGTTATCATAACATTAATTACGTATATAATTAAGTTAATTGCAGCCGTCGAAAAGTGCGTTGTCATCTAGGTATTACGTGTAATCTACTCTTTTAAAAGCATAAGTTAGATACAAACGCTCTCCAACATTCCCCGCGCCTTTTGGCTGGCGCCTGTCCTTTCCTGCAACATCAACATTTTCGGAACACATTTGCAAAATGTTACAAAATGCAAAATTTCTTTAAGCAGGTTTATGTTTAAAAAAAATGTAAAATATGAAATCTTTACACCGAAGATTTTCTACCCACACGGAACTACAAAGTTTGTAATTAGTTCTGTTCCGGTATCCTGGCGACTTCGTGATTGTCTAGACTCTAGAGCCTATGATGTGACAGTGTTTCGATGTCGAAAAAAAATTTAAGAATTAGAAAGAAAAATGTATTTTAACAATAGCACTCCACTTTCTTTGATTGACAATTTGATCTAGGTACAAACAAATATCCTGATCAAATTTATATTAAACCACCTTTAAAAACGTGCACTACCTGACGAAAAAACAACATTAGACTCAATTTATTACTGGCGGAGTAAACTCGTAACAACCATAAAGTTAATTGATAAGTAGCTTTTTTGAAATGTATGCTAGATCTTAATGACCATTACCACCTTTCCTACGGTTGTAGTATTTTTGTGGTTTAAAAGGCTGTTTCTATTTTTCGGTTTTATTTTTCCCAAAGAAGAACCTTAGACATTTCTCGTTCTTCATTATTTCATTTAGAACCTTAGACTTCCCCATTAGACATTTCCGATTATTCTTACCATCTAAACTCAATTGTATAATTATGGGTTCGTGACATTAAAAATTTGGTTCTTAATTTCGTAATGGTGCAGTTTCCTGATCAAATATCAAGATGAACACAGTCGAAAGTCTTAAAGAGATCACACACCTTATGTATCATGCAAGTTCCCCAGGCTTCAAATACATTTTTTAATAATTCTACATCTGCATCATTGATTGAGCAACTGTTGGTAAATCCAAACTGTTGATTCTGTAACAATTTGTTTACACTAATTTAACTTAACATCTGATTGAGTATTAATTTTTCAAATATTTTACTAAATGTAGACAGGACTGAAATAAATCGAAAATTCTTAGGGTCTGAAGTGATGCCCCATTTAGATAAAGACACTACTTTGCTTTATTTCATTAGATTAGAAAATACACCATTCGATATGGAGCAGTTAAATATGATGGCCAAGTGTGACACCACATATCATAAACTATTAATGCAACCGTAAATTATTAATGCCAACAGAATGTCCGATCTCCAATCACAAACTGATGTTTTTTTTTTGATGCTACTTATAATCTTTTATTACGACATCGTATCGAAAGCTTTCTATCATTCGGTTACAGATTGTTATAATATTGATTCCGAAATAATGGAGACAAGCAAAGAGCTTTGTTTTTTTTTAATACAATATTGGAAAACATTTTTTTAAACTCTTTTGCTATTCTCACATCGTCTTTAACACTAAAGATTAAATAAGTGAAAACAATTAGCTGGATGTAAGTGGGAGAGGGTTTGCCTTACTAAAGGAAAGCGCGTTTGTCTACTTTAATCTTTTATAATTACAAAAAAAACATTAATAATTATCAATATTATGTACTTCTCATTGTGTACTCGTAGATACATACATTTTATATAAACATGTTATGTGTGGAATTTCTGCGGATGCTGTAATAAGTCTTATTGGAATGAAATATTTTATTAAATAAGGCGTTACTTTGCGGAAATTGATTATAATAAATCATCTGCTATTGAAATTGTGTCTAACAATTTTATGAAAATCTATGTTACTATTAAATGGTAACCCGCAAATGCTTAGACTGAATACGCTTGATCCAGTTTCAATAGGGAAGGTAACGTATGCTTAAAAGTATGTCTATTGGTCACTCACTCAACAAACCCGTCAGACCTGCCATCTATGTTACATGTTAAATAAAAATTGCTAGTGCTTGTAACTGCAGTACCGTCTTTACCTAAAGGCTACTTGGGCTACAAATCTCTACGGGCCCCGGATTTTACTGTGAGAATAAAACTTATTTTTATTCAATTTAATGTAAAATAACATTCACAATATATGAAATACAAAATTTAATGTAATTGCTTGTGAATCAGTTAAAACGTAGCGATTAAATGGATTTTTTTTAATGAAAGTTCTGAACAAAAGTTTAAACTTTTTGGTTACTTTTTACTTTCTTGTTTCTCTCACAATAACCAGCGTCGTAGTGGGACCTGTATGTTAGTAAGTAAAAATATTTAATAGAACTGTCGCGCTCTTATGGGTGTACCCAGAGACGTCAATTAACATTTAATCTGTCACTAAACTGATAGATAATGACAACTTAATGACTGATAGTAAGATAATATACGTAAGAAAAGATAATTTACGATAATAAGCACGTCTTTGTGTGTGTCCTTTAGTTTTTTAAATGCTGTGCTGACAATATAATTTAATGGTAATATGTGTATTATGTGGAACTCCTAGTTCAACCAAAGATATTTTTCTCAATTGACCTAAAAAATGTTGTAAAAATATCTTGCTTTTATAACATTTCAATACTCATAAAAAATAACAAACATTTTAAAACCTAACTCCAATAGATGCATGTTTGGATGTATTTGCTAGCAATTAAGATAATGTGTAGCCTGATACTCATTTTCTTGGTTTATCTGACCATGAAACTGCTTTAAGTATTTAAGAAGACATTAAATCATTATCAATTTACAAACTAAAGCGTACTTTGACGCTTTAGAACGAATATTTTCTTTGGAAAAGAAAAAAAATGGTATGTGCTATACTTGTCTGTCATCCTTAAGTTTTATTTCAATTCTTACCGTTCATAGTTGCGAAAAGGCCTTTAATGAATTCCATTGCATGCTGATAACCAGCCAACGATCCGCAGCCCATATCAGGTGTCTAAAAAAAGTCCGCTCAACGGTCCCGACCCGCTTTGGGCCTCGACTGCCGCGCTCCATTCTTAATTCCAGTTTGTTCAAGTAAACTTCGTGTATCCAAACATTTTTTTTAGTCTGTAGCAAAATAAACAACCCGTCGTATTAAAAAGTTTGAAGTATGTCAACATTCTAAAAAAAATTTCGGAACGAGTTGAGTTGGCATGATTTATTCATCCGTTGCGCTTTTTTCGAGTATGTGGTCGGTTAATGACTTGAAAACAAAAAGTGATGTGAAAATGTGTTAGTTAAGTGTTAAAATTATATTTTGGTTAGTGACAAACAATTTTATAAAACACTACACATAATTTAACTAGTTTTACATAAAATTTATCGATATTTAAATCGGTCATGTATGTATGCATGTACTTGTGACGTAACGGCCCGCTCGATTTTAACTATTTCTAATTATATAATAAATTATATTCTTGTAAATAACATTTTTAATATGTTTATATGACATACCAACAGATAAAACATATAAGTTTTATGAGTGTCAATCCACTAAATACTCCATAATAAGAGATTAAATAGCACGTGACACTTTTTCGAACATGCAAGAATTTAATTCTATAGAGCTTGTGTTGTAAAATATTTGCATGGACATTGTTGTTTTTGTAATTGCATTCTGTTAAACGTTTCATGTTCTTTCGAATAAAGTTTACAGAAGGTAAATAAAATACGTCTGTTTTTAATAAGAAATGTTTTTCTTGGGAAAATTGGGAAAAAACACGGAAAGTTTTTTCACATTTTGTTTGTTGCAAATGGTTTTGAGGTTAAACATACACATTTTTACGTTATTACGTAGCTTAATTCTCAATGATTCAAAAAATATATACATTTATATGTTTTTAATACATAAATCGAAAGATATCATCGTTATTCGCCAATTTTATTTTGCCACCAATTTTCGCCAAACGTGCTGGCTATCGGGCGGGAAAATCGCTTTTGCTTTTGGACTGTTGACTGGATAATTCCTGTGTATATATAATAATAAGTTTTATTTACTACTTACCTTATTACTTATTGTGTGTGTGTGTGTGTGTATGTGTGTGTGTGTGCGTGTGTGCGTGTGTGCGTTTGTGCGTGTGTGCGTGTGTGCGTGTGTGCGTGTGTGCGTGTGTGCGTGCGTGTGTGCGTGTGTGTGTGTGTGTGTGTGTGCGTGCATGTGCATGCATGCGTGCGTGCGTGCCTGGGTGAGTGTCCGTGTGTGTGATTGTGTATATGTTGGTCTTTGGCGTCATAACCATAACTACTTGACTAATTTCAATCCAGTTTTTTGTTTGAAATATTAAGTTATTGAGATTTTTTTAATTTAGCGATAATAGTTCTCCATGTTGGTCCGGTTTCGCTAAATAGAGTAGACTATCTACATTTCTAGCAGACAGCCTTTAAGAGGCCAACGGAGGTTAAATATAAGTCATTACACCAACAAGACCACTGGCGATAGAGTGCTGTGCAACAACTTGCTCGGGTACTCATCTACCGCCTAACCTATTTCTGACGCCGTAATGACTTTTTCATGTTCCGGTCGGAAGAGAAGGACAGCCGATAAACTTGCAAAATAGACCTAGCATCCTTATTTCAGGACATCGACACACCTGTAATATCTATGGTATCTACGGGCCTTGGTTTTCTCTTTCCAACAGGAGAGCCTTGTGCTTGTTCGCTGTGTTAGAGGTAACACAAAAAAAAAACTTCGTACATTTATTTATATAAATATTCTAAAGTAATACATTTACAGTTCTCCTTATGGTTTAATAATGTTAACAAATTAATACAATATTAAACTAATGTAACCCTAAAGCAAACAAACGATACTTTATTTAAATGATAATGATTTTGGGTCGTCGATTACGATAGCATTGAAGTACTTACATAAAAACCGGAATAAATTTGATCCACCCTCAGATATAAAAACATTTCTTGTATAAATTTGCCCCTATCGAGAATAAGAAGTTGGAACCCAGCCTCGCAGGTGGAGGAGTGTTTGATAATAGAATAAGACGTTGTTAAAAAAATAAGAGGGTTAAATTCGTCCAAACGTAGACATTTTTTCCAAATTAGTAAGTTAGCCATCCCCTAGCCGTTTCATATCTTAATTGTTGTCTGAGGTATACACCAAACAAATCTTTTTGTACATAAAAATACAGAACATATTCTGTACTCTCATATCTAAACATAACTGTACTCGTAGAACTGTAAATTCTTTACATTAAACTACTACTAAATGCAGGCGACTAAAAAGGAAGAATTGTTGAATTGAATTGTTTTAGAATTTTTGTCTCTCTGTCATGACCGTGACTAGCGCTGAATCCACTGAACTGATCGTAACGAAATTCGGTTGGCAGGTATTTTATGTTCCATGAAATTATCCAGCTCTCTAAAGGGGTTGCTCTCGAAGAGGGGTAAAAAATAAAATATATATTGGATAATTTAATAACGCGTAGTCCGGTTTGATTTGTTCGTAGTGAGTGCTTTACAGATTATCCTGTGATTTTTCCAAGTCGTGAGTTTATAACTTTAGAAATTTCAGCCATAGTAATAATTAAGCATAAAGTGACCAAATAACTTGAGATTCAGAATGTAGAGAAACATTTGGACGTACAGGTCATCTTATAACAGGACTGGCAAACAGATATTGAGAGCCATGTCAACGAAGTTGGCTGGGTTGGTTAGTGCATAATAAAACTAATTTGCTTCTATATCGCTTTAACAATTTAACGGCATACCGATTCTGATGAGTTTGATCTGGAGATGCTCCATATTCCAGGATTAAAACATAAGGTATTTCTTTTCAGTTGGTAACTCTTAATGCCTAAAATATTGCTTACTTGGGCCCAGCCGCGGGCAACAGCTAGATTTTAATAATCGAAATATCAGAAACATCAACCACGTCCACTCAAACGCAATATTAAGAAACTATAACACATTCCACCGTCTGTCGCTTTCATTGCATACACTTAAACAATTCATCTTGCGTGATACTATTTCCAAGTAATTTCCTCTTCGAAAGAAATCAGTTTAATTTTAAGGCCACGTCTATGACCATAAGCGAGAGCGATCTAGGTTAGATGGATAAAATAGGAAAGGCTTGTAAAAGTAAAAATTGTAAAAGATGAATGTAGTACATCTTAAGATTAAACTTCCAAAAGTGTTCATATCTTTCATAAATTTGTATTTGTTCCAAATTACGATGTTCTGAGATATCTTTTTACTCCTTTAACAAATCATTGTCTGAATGTAATCTTTTATGTAATTGCCATCTTCATTGTGTCACTTTGCGTTGTTAATAAATCTTTCTCATAATATTGATTTTTTACATCTTATTAAACCACAAGCATTGAGATTTGTTACATGCCAACAAGTTTCATAAACAATAAGAGTCAAAACAACGATACTGTTTTTGAAAACACCAAATAATCCTGATTGTGCAGAATATAATTGCGTGTATCTGTATACCTGTTACATCGCGTAATATAACATCAAAGATAAATTAGTAAATATTAACATAATATAGCATTACATTACTTTCATTATTACGTTACTCGCCGATCCGTCGAACTTTGTTTCGATTGAAATATTAATAATAATTTGAATACGGAAAACATTAAAGTATTGTTTTTCCTATTTTCCCTACAATTTTCCCGATTTTTTTGGTCATGTGATCTTTCTCCTGACAATAATCAACAAAAAATAATCTATTCGTTCAGGCGTAATTCACAAAATTATGGGTATATAGTATTTTGTTAATTGCTGGACAATGTTACCAGTGTTAACTTCATGGCATTTATAGTTCTTTATAACCTAGACTTGAACGAAGCGCTTCACTTCCCCCGCGCATTGTTTTCCGCTACGACAATCAAAACGTGGCCTTAATTCAGAAGCTGCGCAAAAACAGACCGTTATGAGGATTTTGATTTTTATGAAAAGAAAAGAGCAATTGTTTTATAAGGATTATAATAGTCAGAGAATAATCTATCCATCTTTAACACCACTTAGTAATAATGTAGTAAATATGTGGTAATGGAGTCGAGATGATATAGTGACGGCGTTGTGACGGTGACGATAAAGACAATGTTGTGGGTTGTGGCCGTGTCGTGACGATATCGTGCCTATGTTGTGAAGGTATCGTGACGATGTCGCGAAATTGTTGTGATAGGCTCAAGACGATGCGGTAACTGTATAGTGACGATGTCATGACTGTGTCGTAATGACATAGATATAGATATAAATATAGAAACCGTTTATTTCCAGAAATTATACATGACTAGTTTTATCAAAAAAATAAGCAAAACGTATTTTCAATAATAGTTAACAATTTTATTAGACATCATAAACTTACGTATCACCTACGGCAAAAGTTTTGCTGACTCAGGACCATAGTTGCAGTACACACAGGACTGCAACGCTGATTTTCTTTCAGCGCCTCAGCGTAAGGAGAGTGGGACTTTTTATATTTTTATTTGATTACAGTAAACAAACATACACAATAGTAAAATTATCATATTTTTTACTTGTGTAGTGTACTTTTTTAAGTCTCTCTTAAGTCAACTATTTTTCTTCAAAGATTTGTAACTAAAAACATTTGAAACTACTTAGGTTTAACATTTTATATTTGATCATTAGTTACTGAATAAAAAAAAACAATGCTTAATAAACTACTGCAATCATCCTCCTAAGATTATAAATGCAAAAGTTTGTATGTTTGTTACTTTTCACGCAAAAACTGCTGAACCAATTTTCATGAAATTTGGCACACATATATAGTGTGTAGTAACTTGGATTAACCGTAGGACAGTTTTTATCCTGAAAAAAATGGTCCTATTGGACCATTAACCACGCGGGCAACAGTTAGTATATTATATAAGTGAAATCAATGTGATGGTGATGATGATGGTATCCTCACCATCGTAACGAAGTGATGACGACATTGTGTCAGTGTGATAACGAAGCCGCAACACTCGTGCTTATTCAATATGACGGTGTTTTAATGTCGAAGAACATTTTAAAATAAAGGATGTAAATGAAAAATGTGTTGCTTACCAATTTCACTCCAGTTTAACTATCACGCGACCACGGGCTCACACAAACATGCGCATTGTTATTTAATATACGTAGCCTAATCATAATTTTAAATTTATAAACATGGAACCACCTCTGCATACATGCCTCGGGCTGAGCACTCTGCTCGACCCACAAATTTCGGTGAAGTTGTAAAAAATCGTAAGATGAGCAACAAATTAGTCATTAAAAAAAAAACTGCATATATGAACTAACTTATGACAAAGGAATCATTAAAAAACATCTATTATTGTAGCAAAGGCGTATCAAAGAAGAACAAAATCATACAGACGAATTAATAACCTACTTCTTTTTAAATTATAATATATGGCAAATCTGACCATCCCCTCTAATTTTTTTTTGCGAAATGTCTACTGTTGTGTACGTCTAACGACTTTTACAACGTCACCGGGCTAGTGGGCGAGCAAAGTGCTCAGCCAGAGATTGAATTATGGGTGGGGCCTAGAACTCCTCTCCCTAAGGGTGTCTCCCGTGAGACCGTACCTCGGCTTAGGGTGGGATCATGGTTTGTGTCGGAAAAGGACATCGTGGCTGTGTTCCGCCCAAGGCGGAACAAGGATCTTCGCCGCCCTTGGCGGCGGCGATGTCGCGAGTTTGTATGTGTGTGTGTAGTGTTGTATGAGGCATTTGCCTCGGTAATGGGGTCGTCTGGGTCTAAGATCACGTGACGGCGAAGCGGAGGTGGGTCCGTCTCGGGGACATAATTATTGGCGCTGCCATCAGAGGGTTTTTTTTTATTTTTTTTTAGTCTTATGTTTTAGAGGGGTTTTGTTCAAAGACATGTCAACCCCATCGTACCCGATCACACTTTTGTCCCTCATGTTTTTTTTTGTCCCTCAAAAAAAATAATGTAAAAATATAAAAATTAAATACTTAATAATAATTCTACTATACCTAAATTTTGTCAACTAGCTAACCAAAGTCGTTAGCTAGTTGACAAATTTTTTTTGCCAATACTGTGTTTGGACTT
This sequence comes from Calephelis virginiensis, assembly GCA_002245475.1. Lineage (NCBI taxonomy): Eukaryota > Metazoa > Arthropoda > Insecta > Lepidoptera > Riodinidae > Calephelis > Calephelis virginiensis. The sequence continues at coordinate 70,537 of NJDC01002100.1, read as the reverse complement.
GACAAAATTTCCTGCACTAAACCTACACTGTTTTCGTTTAACTGAAATTCTTGCACCAGTAATGTTCTTTCATTTTTGTTCTGACCACATTCCATCAGCAAATCAGAGGGTTCGGATGGTTTCCTAACTTGGAGAAATACGAACGAGAACGAGGCTAGGCATTTCCAAGTCTCTATGTAGGTCTACGTTGCGCATGTACCACGGCGCGCCGGTGGCTAGTCGTAGGAATCCCCTCCTATAGGTATCATGGTAGTAGTCATTCTGCGTATTGGATTTTGGTGTTTTAATGATACAGTATATAATCGAATTATATGCTTGTATTATCGGCATTAGTCTACGATACTAATACATAGAAATACATTTCATTAGTGGAGGCATTGGCTAGTACGTGTTCCGTTTGGAGGGCTTGAAAGGATTAAGAGTGAAAAGTTGCAAGACCCGAGTGTAGGAAGCATGTATGAGAGTCAAGTCCAAGACAGGCTGGGAACGTGTGTTCCTACCGGACTTAGACGTGGATGACTGTTGGAATGTTTTGAAAGATGGTATAGTTGAAGTTGCCAAAGAGGTATGTGGGAGTGCAAAGATGTATAGATACAAAAACAAATTTAATAAACATCAATACTCGGAAATCTAGAAATCTAAATGTGTATTATATAAACCTCTGCCCCGTCGGGAATCGAACTCGAGCCTCGTGTTTAGTTGGCGGAATTAGGCGTGTAATCCCTTGACCAACGAGGCAGTCAATCCGACAAATCTAGTTGACTTTGTGTTAAAATTTTATTAAAATAGTAAAGCAATAATGGGTGATGAGATGTTGAAAACGTAAAAGGATTTGTTGGCTGCTCGCAAGGTGCCAGTTTGAGGCGAGCTACCAGTGACATTTTTGTTATCAGCAATCTGTTTTGTTTAACATGAAATAAGCTGGCAAATAATAATATAACCCCCAAATACAGACGAAAGCTGTACCTGTAATATTCTTTCATCCTCATCGTCCTGTACAATATTCTTGTAATGCATACATGCCATAAGAAGAGATCAGTATAAAAAAGTTCATGGGTAAGTTTTAGATAAAGTTTGTTTTGAAAATTCTAAATCGCAAATAATTTATATCTGACGGCAAATTCTGTCAAGCGAAACACGACAGCTAACAGAGAAATTTTAGCGGCAGTTTAATACGCAAAAAACTTATTTCTGTTAGAAGCCAAGTGAATACTGTTCCTTTCTTGTAATTTAAACAAAATTTTAAAATGGTAATTTTAAAATTGTGTTACATAATTTAATAATTTTAATTGATTTTTAGATTGTGATATAGATTTAATTATGTATACATATTATGTTGTAATGATTGCATGCCATGAAAGTGGTGAAATAGGATTGAACTATCGTTTTTCTAGCATTTCAATGCAACCACCCTGTTTCCTACAATAAATGATGATTATGATTATGAATTTTGAAGTGAAAATTTCTTTAGCGGCGTTGCGCACTTTTTTTAGAATGGGGAAAAACTTCTAAATTCGCATCAGGACATGTGACTTGATCGAAAATTTGTAAGACAAATGTTCGTGTTGTCATGTTTGTGTATGATAGCGCAATAAATAAATATTATATTCTACCACATAAATGATAATACTTTCATACTGATAATTAAATCAATTAGTGCAAAATTATTCCTTAACCATTCCAAAATATCAAAAGCGCACAACGTTAATATTCAAGTTTTTACTTCTGTCGGCACCCCCGGAGTGAACCTGTCGTTTTTTTTTAAATTTATTTTTTCGAACCAGAAACAAGTTTACAATATCGCTTATAGTATAGGTGCCTAGAATAACATATTTGTTACCTATCATAAACTCAACATGTTGATTACAGCTTAACTTTATAATGGACGCGGGATACCAATAGCATTTATAAGTAAACATTTACAGAGTTTCAAGGAACTATACAAATAGGCAATTAATCTCCCTCTATAAACAGGGCATGTAACTTTGTGTATGTTCGTATTTGTGTGCGTGGGTTTATGTGTGTGTGTGCGTGTGTGCATGTGTCGGCATGGATGTGAATGTATATTATGGTAGTTTATATTAATTTAAGTAATACATATAACATTGTTAAATTTTAATGTAATAAAAATACAAGTTTAAATGTTGTATTTCCCGATTTACGCATGCGAGGAGGTTCTTTGTCCATCTTTTTGTTTTTTGTTTTTAAATTATAAGTTTATAATTTAGGTTTTTGACAATAAGTGAACTATTTGTCTTCTGTATGCACCGATTCGGCAGCCCAATATGTCCACCGAGTTGAACTTTTTATAATATGTGTCTACTAAGCGGTTCAAGAGTGATCCTGCATTTGTGCGACATCGAGGGATGGAGAATAAAAAAATTAAGGTGCATTGATCTTATACATGCATGTGTCGGAACTGCATAATTAATCCCATTAATTATGTCTATAACGTCACTTTTATTATTGCATAGGTCGTAACTCTTATAGCAACATAGCTTCGATCTGTGATCATGTAGATGAAAGATCTAGAAGGTTAAACTTTTCCAAAAGATGTACATAGGAACAACATCCGTAATAAAATCTATTTATTAATACGTGATGCCAACACTTTGGCCCCTTTTTACGAAAATTGCGCGGATGCAGGAGCATAAAATTTGGCACACTTATAGTTTATGTGTAGGAGAAGTGCAGAACGCTAATATTTTTCAATAATAATGCTTATAAAGAACATTAAATCAATAAATAAAACATTACACGTACTATCATGCATTTGACACACACAAACAAATTTATTGATGATAACTATAAAATATCACATATGGCGCACTAAAAAGTTTTGAAACAAAGTAGTTGGTCTTGAGAAATGAAGATGGCGTTCTTATCAACAAGATATTTAAATTTTAAATGTATTATGGTTGAATTTTGACCAATGGGCGACCATTAGTTTATAATAAATACGATGCAAGAACTTTTTCTGCACCATTTCAATACTTTGGTTATATTTGTCGTATAATGGATTCCATACAGATACACCGCACTCTCGTTGCGGTCTTACAAGAGATTTAAATAGATATATTAGAGTAGAGGGATTTTTAAACTACTGAGTAGCCCGTATAGAGAAACCATACATTTCGTATGCTTTAGAAATAATATTTTGTATATGTACATCAAAATGTAGTTTACTGTCATACGTTACCCTTAAGTCTGTAACAGTATTAACTCTAGAAATTACTTGACTATTAAAATCATAAGAAAATGTACTTATTTTTTGTGTGAAAGATGTTGTTTTACACTTGTTAATGCTAAGTTTGAGATTGTTATTCGAGCAGTAACTAGAGAATCTGTCTAGGTCCTCCTGTTTGTCCTGCAAATGGTGATCTTCAGTTTTGTCAATGACTCGATATATTTTGAAATCGACAGTGTAAAGTACCTATATTGACTGTGTTTGAAATTTTTATCTATGTCATTTATTAATAAAATAAATAAAAGAGGACCTAATGTAGATCCTTGTAGAACACCAGAAGTGATGCTTACCACTTCTGGCTCAAAACCTTTAATTGTGACTTTCTGTGTTCTATTAATATATGAAATATATGACTTAAGCCATCTCCAGAGATTACCACGAATACCATTAAAAGCATTTTTTCTGATAAATTCCATGATCGGCCGTGTCGAAAGCTTTTCGAAAATCAGTATATATTATTTCAGTCTGCCTATTACAATCCAATGGGTTAAATAAGTCCGACATATAGCTATTAAGATTGGTTATAGTCAATCGACGCTTTTATAACACTATGTTGCTCCTTACGGATTATTTTGTGTAAATATGGATAAATAGCGTTAACCGTTCAAAAATCTTAGATAGAAGTGGTAAGATCGATACTGGGCAATAGTTTCTAACATCATTTCTAGTCCCGTCCTTGTGTACTGGGACAATCCTTGCACTTTTCCATATCTGGAAATACTCTATCTTTGAGACATTCGTTATAGATATACCATAATAGTAGATCAATTTTATCTGATGTTTCCCTGAAGAAACTATATATCGGAAAGTATACCTTGTATACGTCTCAAACAGTTCGAACCGCTATCTAACGTGGAGGTTGCCACTTATTATAGTATCTCTATGTCATAGGATAAAGGGACACTTTTAGATCGTAACTGTTAATTAAATTGTGATCTGGGCCATAGGGTTGGGCACTGGTTGGTCGGCGGTCACGCCGAGGGGCGGGCACCTTTTACCCCTATCAAAGGGTTTGCGTAGACGCGCATACATACATGTTTACGTAGTGTTGTCGTGGTAGTTGGCTTACTCCTTTGTTTACGATAGTGTGCTTAGCAAGAAATGATGGTTGTGTAAGAACAAAAAGAGAAAAAAAAGAAAAAAAAAGTAAAAAAGTATCTTCACGCCCATATCTCCGAAGAGGTAGGCAGAGGCACAACCAGGGCACCCACGACTAGCCGAAGTCCCACAATGTGATAGGTGGCAAGCCTATCTCCAACCGGGCACATATCCTATCCCGAGCAACTTTTTTTTTTATTAAAAAATCAGAAAAACCTAATTTTCTTATTGTTGCCCGACCCGGGATTCGAACCCGGGACCTCATGCAGTCAAGTCCAACAATTGAACCGCTAGGCCACAGAGGCGATTATGGTTGTGTAAGGAGTACATTAATGTTTGTATACAGTACAGTGAGTGATTGAACACTTCTACATTGTTTATTGTTATGAAGAGTTTTACGTTAGGTTGTAAGCAGCCTGGATCAGGTGTTACGGCTGGGTTTTGATGAGGGACTTTTTATGAAGGTACAGCCTACGCTCACATGATGTGAGCTCTCGGGCTACTAGTCCGGTGGCTCCTGTTCGGTCTATATGTGAAATCATACAGGCCGAACAAGAGTACGACGTACTAAATAATATATAATGACGTAATAAATTCATGACGTATGAACAGATGTCCTGTTTTTATGATATTGCAAGGCAAACAAGCAGATATTGTAAGAAATATATCCTTACTGTAAGAAATTCACGCCACCTAGAGACACCAAAGGTATTTGATATTTTCCATCGTCGGCGTTTGGTAAAACTTCCAAATATTCATATTTTTAAATAAAAACACTTGTACTGTTTTACATATCGCTTATAAATAATTATTTTATAAATAGCCTATTGGTTTCGCTTATGACATCATCAGATATTATATTGTTTATTGGTATAGATATGTTGATCATGTGCTCTATCACCTTTGGAACCCTGGACGGGTTCCAAAGGTGAACTGGATCAATTTTTAATGTTCTTGAATTCTTTAAACCAACATATTAAATTTACCATGAAAATAGGACAAATATAATAAATTTTCTCGACCTTACTATCTTCTTCAAAGAAAATAGGCATCAGTTTATAATATTAAGAAAAAACACGTTTTGTGATAATATTATTTCCTCAGATTCCAATCACCCAAGAAGTCACAAATATGCTGCATTTTATGTCATGTTACCTAAGTTATTGTCGTTACCTCTAAATGACCAAGATTTTATATCTGAACTTCGAACCATTAAAGCTATAGTAATAATGGTTACGATCCTAAGCGCATTTATTTGTTATTAAAAAGAAAAGAAAAGAAACAAGAAAAACATTTTATATATCCAGGAATTACTCAAAAGACCTCTGGTGATAGTAAAAGGTATATCAGACTGCCTTTTCTGGGTAAGATGTCTTATAAATCAGCCAAGATGATCAAAGATTGCCAACCGGTATTATACATGTCTGGATCTTTAAAACACCTTCTTTTCAATAACAAAACAAGGACCTCAAAAAGGGTGCGTAGTGGTATCTATAGGTTGAAATGTGAGGGGTGTAAGATATATTGGACAAACTGGAAGGTCTTTTTCAGTAAGAATAAAAGAACACATAAGAACTTGGCGTTCCGGTAAAGGGGAATCTACATTTGGCAAACATCTGAGGGACGAAGGTCATGTATTTAATCCAACAAAAAGGTTTCGGTCCTACATTATTGTAATAAAGGTAGAAGGCTAAATGCTTTAGAATCAGAAAAAATAATCCATATTATTAAATGATCAAATGGAATAAAACACATCCTCGCTTTTGAATGTTTTCTAGTAATTTAATATAATCTAATAAGTAATCCATTTTTTGCCATAAATTCAATTAATAATTTTACTCGTAGTCGTATTATTATTATTATTGATTGATTAATATAATAATACAATTTTGATGTAAATAATTTAACTTTTAATAATTTATTATACAATTAGTAACTTATTATTTATTGTGACATTTACATTTAATTTAATTTTGCTTTTTTAATTTTGACATGGACATTTATAATTTTTTCTTTTAATTAACTGACTCAAGCATAAATAATTAAGTCTAACATATGTATAAAACAGCAAATTTAATTTAGTAATTAATTAATGAAGAGGAGGTAATTGACATGTTATTTATTATTATTTTCTCAAATTGTATTAATTTCCCGATTCAGTGGGGAAAAAATCAATAGCTTGCAACTCCATTGTATAATGTATTAAAGTTTTTTGTATCTACCCACTATGAAATGAATTTATGTTTATAAATCAAAAATATAGCTTAGTAGTTTAAGTTCTAGCCCTGATGATGCTGTCATAAGGTACTTAGTGTCTTCGGCTAGTCGAGGGTGCCCTAGTTATGCCTTTGCCTACCTCTTCGGGGGTATGGACGTCAAGATACTTACTTACTTTTACCATGTGTTGGTTCCTTCGTAGTTTAAGTAAAGCGAGCGTCGGTTTAGCTGTCTCAAATATCGTGACCGATGTACCTAGTACATTGGAACTATTCGTTCGACGTTGAACCATCGCTTGATATTTTCCTGTCAGCTATCCTAGCAGTGCGCGTTACTGTCGCGTTCCTGTCGGGGGATTGCGTAATCGGTAAACTTACATTATGAAAGAGGTTCAACGAAGTAGTCTCAGGTTGGCAACGCACTATTACCACCTTTAGTGTCTGTGGGCAATGGGTATAAAAAAAACATACCTATGTATCTAGCTAACTCTTCAAAAGATTGTAGTTGAAACGTTGGTGATGGCAACATCTACCAAAACGAAAAAAAATCTTTGAAATCAACTCGATATTTATGAGTTGTGTCTGCTCTAGGGTCCGTGAAGTGTGAACGATCTATAACTTAATTAATAGCTTTCTCCGTTACACTTCTTCAACAAATCGAGATCGGTTCCGGCATTCCACTTGCTGTTTCGGCGCCGCCAATGCGTGTTACGTGTGATATGTACTAGCTACTACCCGCAGCTCTACGCGTACTTTGTTTGTTGCGGACGTTTTTTGTACTTCATACAGTGTGTCATAAATATTTTGAGTCATGTTATATGGAGCTTATGGAGGTAAAAATGGACAAACGTAGATTATTATTTTCCCCCTGCTGGTCCGTTTTCCTTTCCAGAATATAACATACATATACCTACTTCCTGCCAGGCAGCTCGCAAAACGGGAGTATAGGCTTACCGTCACTATCAACTTGACATCTGACTAGGTGGTAGAATATCACAATGACTCGCCCGGGTTCGTACCACTGCATACCATTACTGCAAAGCGTCAGCGCTTGTCGTTTTTATGCTCCAGTCCGGAGGATAAGGTAGACCGGTAAACTTATTTTGCTCGAGGCCTAACATCCCGGTCTCAGGTTGTTGTCATTATCACCTTTGATGTCCCGTGAATTTCTTACCATCAGGAAAATCGTCTGCTTGTTTGCTTTCCAATATCATAAAAAAATAACTTGTTAGAAAAGTGACAAGCTGGAGCGCTGAATCTTATCGGACATACAATACAATGTAAAGGCAAACATAAAATGACCTACACCTTCAAGTTTTCTTGCGCATTCCGGGATTCAAATGATATAGGTTGAATGGACAATAAAATAGACGGACAAAGTTTTGACTGTCAGTGTAAATGGTCCTGAGTTAAAAGAACTCCTTGACCCACGTAGTCCCAACTTCCGATATTTACATAAACTGCCTCCGGACCGGAGGAGATGTTCAGCGGGTTTGTCTTTCACCACACATATTTATAACAAGTATCTTAACGCCCATATCCCCGAAGAGGTAGGCAGAGGCACAACCAGGACACCCACGACTAGCCGAAGACTCTAAGTGCCACGATGTGATACTTGGCAAGCCTATCGCCAACCGGGCACATATCCTATCCTGAGCAACATTTTTTTTATTTGAAAATTGGAAAAACCCAATTTTCGTTTTGTTGCCCAGCCCGGGATTCGAACCCGGGACCTCATGCAGTCAAGTCCAACAACTGAACCGCTAGACCACAGAGGCGATATAACACACATCACACACATTTTTATTAAATTTTTAAATAATAGATGAAATAAATAATTAAGAGCCAAGTTTACTTTTTATCTCGTATCCTGTCTGCGGCGCGAGCCCCCCCAGTTAACCTCCACAGTTCAGTGTGATTTTCCAATTCCAAGGGTACGGTAGCCGGAAGACTTGCACACAATAATCCTAACACAGAACAGAACTGTAACATCGAAATTGAGAATGGTTTTTTCACATAGACCATACCATGGGTTCTTGCAACATCTGTGGCGTCTGGAGGCTACGTTTATATTACCGTCTGGAGAGCCGTGTGCTTATTCATAGCCTAATGCCATAAAAAAGACGGGTTGCACTCCGGGAGTGCCGGCAGAAGTGAAAACTTGAGTTGTGCATTTTCGATATCTTGGAATGGTTAGGGAATAATTTTGCACGAATTGCTTTAAATATCAGTATGAAAGTACTATCATTTATGAACACACATTATTTTCATATCAATAACTTGCGTTTGGCTTGACAAAAACTCGCTAAAGTAAGACTACGTGACGGTTAGGAGCGTCGTCATATTATCTGTACATCGAACTTGATAAAAAAACATCAAAGTTTTACATTAATCTCACGCACTGATCGAAATGTTTTTGGTTTTACATATTCAAAACTTAGTTACGGTATGTTTAACACTGAAATCTGTTTCGAATTCATCAATTTAACACATAAAATTTGCAATAAAATATTGGAAATTGAAATCTATTTACACAGATAAGTAACACATTATGAACTTGACACATAGAACTTTAGATTGTCTATGGAATTGATAGACATGGGCAAGGATGAATGCATTTGAATGATAAATTGAATGATTCTTTTGCAAATATAAACAGTTTTGAAATTGAAATAAATAGCTTGTAATCCTTCCATAATCCTTCTATAAATCATTTTAAGCCTCTTTCGCCATTACAATAAATCTATACAAAATGCGATGCTATTTTGACGCCATCGAGAGAAAAGATTTCTCTCGATGGCGCCAAAACTCTTTCTTAACCTTTAAGTCAGTTTTATACTTTTCTACACAAAATTTGATGCTATCATAGTATTAAAAACGAAAAAACTTTTCGTAATATTTTTGTAATATGTGTCATTTAGTAATCTAGGAAAATAACAACTACAACAACCAGCGCCAACTGGCCAAACATCCAATCCCGGGCAGCGCCATTTCCATTAGAAAACTTAAAACAAACTCTTTCCACTTTTTTCCTATTGCCGGACTCAAGAAGTCCGACGCCAAACCGCCAATCCACACTGGCAATCAGAAAAAAAACTTCCATTATTTTCTTACTAAATATACATACATACATATCTTCACGCCAAGTCCCTTACGGGGTAGGCAGAGAGTATCGAGTGCCAGACCTCACGATCCTGACAAACCTGTCTTGCTTCCTTCAC
>NJDC01002100.1:36872-60289 GCA_002245475.1 Calephelis virginiensis | reverse complement strand
GATATACAATTTCATTCACTTGTTCCAGCACTACATCATCAACCAAAACTCTTACATCCGTTCTGACTACGTCTCTTTCAAACACCATTATTTTGGTTTTCATCGCATTACTAAATATACACTATCCATTATGTTTTGGCAAGATAGAAAATAAACAAACACACTTTCCCTTATATAATATTACTACTATGAATATAGTACTACTATCTACTAAATTACTGTACTAGTATTGACCAATAAATATCATTCATTCACGGTAGTATGTCATTCTTGTTCATTCTGTCATTTGATGATTCCCAACCCTATTCATTGTCTACGGCTTCTTAATGTCACTGTTCCGCCATTGTTGTTTACCGAATTGGACTCCTAAGAAAAAACAGACCTTAAGTATATTGCGGCATATTATCCATTGCGCATTTTTGTATTGCGCAATACAAAAACAGCAATTAATCTACGTTTTATTTAAGAACTCGCGTCGTCTTATTTGTCGATTTCTAACAAATGTTGATATTATGTAGGCCGAAAGAGATAACGACATATTCGTCTATGCTTATTTTAGCGTCGATTTAAAGTAATGTCATGACTGTACTCATGCTTGCCAAGAACGCAATATTTTGTGTTAAATTTTGTAGTGATGTACTCCTACAATAATTGTCGATATTTTATAAATACGTATCAAAATCCGTCCATCCGCTGAAGAGCTACGATGCCACAGACATACACACACAGAGATACGTTTAACTTAAAACACCTCTCGTTTTTTGTCGGGGGTTAAGAGACTTTAAGCTAATTCGCTAATTGTACTTCTGCCTGCTTTTTTAAATAATATATTACCCTTCATAGCTACTTTCTTTTTTTCGTTTAAAAGTCAAAACATTCCAACATTCACAACAACAACAATAACAACAAGTGATTTGTGTAACTAATTATATTTATGTTACTGTTTTATCATCTCTGTAGTCTAGCGGTCCGGTGTCGGACCTGAGTTTTTGAGGTCCCGGGTTCGATCCTCGGTCGGGCAACTAAAAAACTGGAAAAGTTATATTTTCGATTTTCTATTAAAGATAACGTTGCCGCGATCGGATATGCATCCGGTTGGAGATAGGCTTGCCACCTATCAAATTGTGGGATTGAGTGTCTTCGGTTAGTCGTGGGTTTCCTGGTTTTGGTTCTACCTACTTCTTTGGGGATATGGGCGTTAAGATACATTTTATCTTTATCAGTTTGAGGATATTAAAATACACATTTTTGATAAAACTGACTTAGTTTCAAAAATCTAATAAAATGTGTATAAATAATCAAACTCAAAAGCAAATTGAATGTACGTTACGTCACACGTGGCCACCGAACGCTGTCGTCTACATGTGTCTCATCTGAGGTAATTGCAAGCTTTCTTTGGTACATTTCCTCAACAACACAAGATCGGTTCCGACATTCCAACAGCAACCTCGAGCGCGGTGTCTCGTGCCAGTGTAACCAGTGCTACTTTACTGTGTGTGCGTGTGTGTATGTTAATTAAGTTCAATTTGCTCACTTTTGGGAATGGCACAATTTCGACTTGGAACATTTTGACTTAGTTACATGGGATTGTACAAGACGTGCTAATTGTTTTACAATTAAAATACAAGATGAAAACATAAATTAAGTATTACATTACCTGAACCGAAGATAACTAATGTAACACAAAATGTTACGAGGTATTTACTATTTATATTAATTTCTTTCCAAACTAAATAAGTCCCGGCATTCCCGAAACGACTTTACGATTGGTGCCTACCACACTTTAGTGTTTTTGATTAAGGGTTTTTGTGTAGTGTATTATTGTTTCAAGTTCTAAAGGCTTTGTTATATAGTATGGCACCACACATAGGTTGACTTAAAGGCAATATTTGGATTTTTTTTACTTAGTTACAAAAAGTTATAATCTCTAAAAACAATCATGTCACATACATACATATCGTAAAGTTAAAATTTAAGTTAATTGTAAAATTTCTTTGTTACATTTCCACAACAAATTAAAAACTATCTCACCGTTCAAGTGCTTAGGTAGTAGCAGGCTTTTAGACTGCAAACCAGTTTTGATGTTTACAACTCTGGAAAATTCTTATATAATTATTCTGTTGTCTGCTTTATTGCATTGTTTATTTTTGACTTCAAAACCTGCGACATGATTATTATAATAATAAACTGTAAATAAACGCGTCTAGTAAGTCGACTCTAAATTCGAAAACAAGCTGAAGGTAAAGGGACTTTGGGCTTAGTTTAGGGCTTTTAACCTTCACCTAAATTACACACATTCTTGGCTACATTAGGCATCTCTATCAACTAGGTACGATCGCTTCCGACGTTCGAGCAGCAGCCCTACACCGATACAACACGTAACTGTTTACAGCCATAATACTTACATTATAATTTCATTACTTACTATTAGTCAACACTTACTTTCGATGTCAAAATGTCTGAGAATATATTATTGTAAAGCCCATTAAGGAATTCGGTTTTTCATTTATTTCATTTTTTTTTTATGATATTGGAAGGCAAACAAGCAGACAGTGATAAGAAATTCACGCCGCCTAGGGACATCAAAAGCGGTAATGGTGCGTTGCTAACATGAGGCCGGGATGTTAGACCTCGAGCAAAAGTAAGTTTACCGGCTACCTTACCCTCTTAAACGGAACACGTCAACGGCAAGCATTGGACGTTATGGTGGCAGGAATAGGTAAGGCGGTGGTACCAATCCGAGCGAGTCGCTGCGAAACTTTGCCACCTAGCAAAGTGAGTCATTTTCGACTATAACAGAAAAAGGGGTCATATAACTTTGGCGTGTGTGTGTGGTTCCGAGTTTCTCTCCTTAAAACTGTTTGTATTACGTATCAACACATCAAGGACATGACGGTTCCTACCTCGAAGCATAGAATGAGTAACTTTTGGTCGTATCAAATGGGTAGTGTCTGGATTTCATACGTCACCTAGCTACCCAGTAGAAGCCTTTTTTTTGCAACGCCCACAGGAACCGCAAGTGTCCATAATAATTTCTGTGATATATTGAAAACATAAATATTTATCATTCACTCAAGCAGTCATGTAGCAGTTATATTAATGAAAAACAGGTGTAACTGGCATTCAGACCTCATTGAAATAACACGTAAGATTGATATACGAGGGTAGATCCAAAAGTTCTAAGCCTGACCAAGAAAATGAAAGAAAAGTGGGTCTAAATTTATTTTTATTTTTCGACATAGTCTCCATCTAGCTCAACACACTTCTTCCACACTTCTTCTTCTTTTTTCTTCTTCCTTTTCTTCTTTCCTCGAAAAAAAAAAGATTCCGGAAGGTCGGCGAAATAGTCGTTTACTGCGTCTATCACGTCATCTTTGGTCGAAAATTTCGAGCCACCGAAGTGTTTTTTTAAATTTGCAAATAAATGATAATCCAAGGGGGCTAAATCCGGCGAATAAGGTGGGTGGGGCAGCAATTCGTAGCCACAATCATGGATTACAGACATTGTTTCAACCGAAGGGTGAACACGTGCATTGTCTTGATGAAACAAAACTTTCTTATGCAACATTCCCGGCCTTTTTTCTTTTATTTCTTCCCGGAGTCTTCGTAAAAGGTTACAATAATAACTAGAATTTATAGTTTGACCTTTCGGTAAATAATCTATAAAAATAATGCCCTTCGCATGCCAAAAAACAGAAGCCATGACTTTGTTAGTCGACAAAACGACCTTAGCCTTTTTTGGTGTAGGAGAGTCTGATATTTTCCACTGTTTAGATTGTTGCTTTGATTCACGAGTATGGTGGTGAACCCAGCTTTCATCCATGGAAACAAATCGAGACAAAAAGTCTTCGGGATCAGTTTCACAAAGTTCCAAACAGTCTCGCGAAATTGTGTATCGAACTCGTGTTTGTTTAGCTGAAAGCAACCTCGGGACTCAGCGAGCAGAAACCTTATTGGAACCCCAACTCTTCCGTTATTATGTGTTGCACCCAGCCATAACTAATGTTTGTTATCTCAACTATCTTACCATTGGTCAAACGTCGGTCACCTAGTACGAGATCACAAATTTTATCGATGTTTTATTTCGTGGTAGAGGATGTTGGCCTTCCACTCCTAGGATCATCTTTAATGCTCTCACGACCGCGCTTAAACTTAGCTACCCACTTTTTGACACTGGAATACGATGGAGCAGACTCCCCCAAAGTGCTCTCCATATCTTGATAGATGTCTTTTGGTTATAGGCCTTTTTTATTGAGGTACTTAATGACTGCACGGTGTTCAATTTTCTCCATTATTGAAAATTGCGTCAGATTGCTTCAAACAAATAAAACACACAGAAAATTTATGTTGTGCAATATCGGAATGAAACTGCGCACAATAAATCAATATGACACATATTAACAAATGACGGTAGATTTTAAAAAGATGTCATAGCTCCATGTAGGTTAGGCCACGAACTTTTGGATCCACCCTCGTAATTATATAGCTAATATAGAATTATACAAGCACATTTTTTATTACATAAGTGACTAATTCAGTGTCTGCTGCCGAGTCTATTACATCAACTGTTGAATAAAACAAAGAAATAGTTATCGTAATAATTATCACACAATTTAATTGGCGTTATATTGTTATGGAAATAGCAAAAGTTGGAATTAATATGCATTGTATTGTAATTGTTTTACTGTTACGTGATTGGGATTTTTAGATTCGTTTTTCGACTACATAATTTTACAAACCTTAGGATTTTCATAACTTGTTAATAAAATAGTGTTCGTACATTTTTGAAGATTTGACTATATTGAATCGCCTCTGTGGGCTAGCGGTTCAGTTGTTGGACTTGACTGCATGAGGTCCCGGGTTCGAATCCCGGGTCGGGCAATAAAAAAAATTGGATTTTTCCAATTTTCTAATAAAAAAACTGTTGCTCGGGATAGGATATGTGCCCGGTTGGCGATAGGCTTGCTACCTATCACATTGTGGGTCTTAGTATCTTCGCCTAGTCGTGGGAAACCTGGTTGTGCCTTTGCCTACCTCTTCGGGGATATGGACGTGAAGATACTTTACTTTTGTTATAAGTTTGACATGTCTTGTGTGTGTGTGTGCGTGCGTGTGTGTGTGTGTGTGTGTTACAATGGATTGGCCAATTTCGTCATCTAAACATATAAACTTTTATATAATAGACATATTAACAAATAGGATTGCATACATTTCAAGTGAACTTCACTGAAGCTGATCCTGTGACAAGTCAATCATACTTTAACCAATCAAGTTTCTTTCCTGCCTTAGTGTATTCCGCTTACACGTATGAGCATATAAAAAGTATTAATGTACCTAACGTCAAAGTGAACAAAATATGTAAGTTTAGAATAAGCGTTCGTCAACAATGTAAATGGATAGAAACTTAATGTACAATGTAAATATAGTACGAGCTAAAGTTATAATGAAATACAAAATTTAAAAAATGAAAAACGAAAAATTTCATTTCTTCATTTTTCAAAATTATAAGCCTCTATGCCTGCATATGTAGGAAATTGAACCGGTTTCTCATAAATTTGGTTCGGTGCCGATACATGTGAAAGTGAACCTATCGATGAACTAGTTGACAATAAAATATGTCAGTGAAAATGGTTATTACCAACAACATTGATAATGAAGTGGAAAAACTTCCCTATGAAGGTAGATTCCATTGAGAGTTTGATACTTGTTATTCAAAAACCACTTTCTCTTTTCAGGTGAAGTTAATTTGACAAGAGATATTTGAATGACTTTCTGCACAACATATACTCGAAGATAATGGGATTAATGCGTATACGGCTAACTAAACACAGTAATGTTTTGTGAACGGTTTTTTAAATGACAAAAAAGTAACACATGACATAGTAATGATCTGACAATGGCAAACCAATACCAAAATGTTAGGATCTGGAAAAGTATTTGGAGAGAAAACACATCAAACACTAGACTTATATCAATATTAATAGTTTTATACTTAACATTAATTGAATGTAGTGATAATGTTACTAATGAAGACATCAATAATATGATACAAGAAATTCCTAGTAAACTAAAACTAATAGAAGCTGTATCAGGAAAAGAATTCGTCGAAGATTTATACCAAAATGGGACATTTAAGACTGGTAATAATTTATGGGATAATATTTTGAATAAGTGCAGTGTTAAACCATCAGTGACTTGTTTACAAAAGAATGTGTATACGTATTTAGACGAAAGTTTAGATTTCAATGGTGACATAAGTATTACAAGTGGTATGTGCTTTAAAAAAAATAACGTGGACGTTAACAAATATAGTAAGGAAGCTAATATAATCTACTTAACTGGAAACAAGCCGGAAGACGACGAACGTTACTTTGATGAAGACAATGAGATACACTATGAAGAAGAACCAGGTATGTAACTCTTATCGAAACTATTGAGCACTAATATCATAAAAATCTCTCTCTTTAAATAAATAAACAAATAAATTTAACTCTAAACAAAGTATATTAGGTAGTTGTGAAATTTTACACAGAAAATACAAGTATATTATATCATGAATATAAAAATAAATTCAATTAATTACCAAACTCAGAAATATGTATCTCAACTTTCACCACGTGCTATATACACCTTATAAATATACGTTAATTTAGCAGCAAATGGGAAATAATATTTTGCGAGTTAACAAAGCTAAATAATATAAAAGTAAAACGTGTTAGTTTTATGGGGAAATATATCGAAAAAATATACATCGTAAAATATCGAACCAAGAGAATGACATAGAGTGCATTTTATTCTATTCAAATCCGAGGAAATTAAGTGAGGAAAAACAACATTTTAATTTTCCAATACAAAGTGAACGGGTGGAACAAAGTTTGCCGGCGCGGCTGGTAATTATAAAATTAAAAAAATAATAAGCTCAGACAAAACCCGTCCTCAATGTAGGTATGATAAAATAAGCAACCGTCTCGTTGGTCGAGTGGCGTACACGCCTAACTCCACCGACCAAGCGCGAGGCTCGGGTTCGATTCCCGACGGAGAAAGGCATTTATGTGATGAGCATTTAGATGTCTGAATATCCGGGTCTGGGTGTTTCTTAAATTTATTCTGGTATCTATTTAAGTTTTCTATGTATTAGAATCGTTGACTAACACCCATAACACAAGCATATAATTTGCTTACTCTGGGGTTAGATTTAAGTATTTTCATTTATGAGTTGTACTGCCATGGGGACTATGGCAGTACAACTCATAAATGAAAAGTTTCCCGTCGAGAGTTGATTTTTAAAAATCAGGTTTATTTTATTGTTAACTCATATTGCTTTTAATTATGAATAATGTAAATGACACACGTCCTTCTACTTTAAATATCAAATTAATGCAAACGTCTTTAATAGGTAGGGGTTCTAGACTGTTGTCATTATGCCTTCCAATAAAGGAAGACTTTGGAGGAAAATTTGTTTCCATCTTTCGATTAATATTTAATTTGGATTAAATCTGCTGTCTAAACGATTTTTTTTTTGAATGACTAATTTGTTGCTAACCTTACGATTTTTTACAATTTCACCGAACTTTGTGGGCCGAGCAGAGTGCTCAGCCCGAGACATCATTATTTAGATGGATTTTGGCTGTTACCTACAACGCCAGCACCAAGGGCTGTCTCCCGGGAGACCGTACCTCGACTTGGTGCTGCGTTCTGGTTACTGGGTGGACTTGGTGGAGGAGTATTTGTGGCTCGTCGCTCGGCGTTAGGCGCCGGGCGCAAGAGAGGTCTTCGTCGCCGAGACCGGCGGCGACGGTGTAGTGTAATGTTAAAGTGATGTGAATTTGTCGTGTTCCGGTTTGGAGTTGGGAGAATAGCGTTTGCCGCGGTTATTGGGTCCGGAGGATCCGATAACACGTGGCGAGGTCTTCTATGATTAGAGGGAGCGTTCGCGACCGATGTGTAGTCACACGCGGATGCTATCACCGGATTCGGGTGGGCAGCCGTTTTTTCAAAGTAACGCTCCGATAGTTCTTTGAAATGCTGCGCTATAGTGGGTAAATCGAGGTCGCGATGTAGGTCCTCGTTGCGAACGTACCACGGGGCGCCCGTGGCAGTTCGCATGAACCTATTCTGGATTACTTGAAGCTTATTGAGATGGGACGGGAACGTATGCGCGAAGGCTACGCTACCGTATGCTAAATTGGGTCTAACACAGGTTTTGTAAAGTGTCACTTTGTTACGAAGTGAGATTTTCCTTTTTTTATTAATAAGATAATAGAGACGGCTAAGTACGAACTTAGCCTTGTTTGTGACGCGTCTAAACGAATGCAAACCAATGTTTCAACGCAGTGTTTATAAAATCAAAACTTAAACAAAAATATTTAAAGGTATGTCAAAAATAAATCTTTAACACTAAGGAAAATATCTAAAACATCACATGCATTTCATCACATTCAGCAAATACATTATGAGGTAGATTAACAAATTATTATTTCACAAAATGTAATATTAAGTGTATGAAACTATATTATACATATAAGTCGATATGCCAATAGAGTTGCCCGCACTACGCCTGCGTGGTAAAATAACATAAATCTTCTGCGGTGACAAGTTGCAATATCATTAAAAATGACCTTTATAGTTTTAGAAGTCGCTTCGTTATACAAAGAAGCAAACATATTTACGTATTTATCTACTTGTAGGTATAACTTAAAATAATTTAGGTAGAAATTTAAAAACAACATCCTTGCACCACTAAACATATTTGATTTTAATTAGACTAAGAAGGTCTACCCCTACTCGACTTGTTTTGTTAGAAAGTTGTTTTAATTTTATTGGACATATTCTATCCTTTAAGTAACGAAAACTGAATGATCGTACAATAATAGTAGTATCACCGTGACCTGTTAACAACTATACAAACATGCAAAACTCGTCGCTGATCCAAATGCACGTTTTAACTCTTTTAACTATTTTTCGAATTTCACAGTGATACTTTGATATTTTGCAAATGGACATCCTAAATATGTCGTAAAAAATCAAAATAAAACCCTAGGCGGAATCATCTACCTTTCCACTGATGATGACCACATGTCATATATCATATAAGACAAAACGAGAGTGTAAGGTGAGAGAATATTGTACTTTCTACATAATACAACACTTCAGACAAATGTGAAACATTGTTCTGCTGTAATATTCATAGTGTGAGCTATGAAAATAATAAAAAAAACATATATATTTTATAAATATGTAAAGAAAGAAACCATTTCCAATGTTTTTTAAAGCTATTATTGGCAATATCATATTTTGATAAAGTAAGAGATCAATATCAACAACATTAACGGCCAATATTAATAATCAATCCTAATCCAAAACTTGCTGTCCAAGATTGATATTTTGATCCATTTTTATGTTATCGCTTGCCAATAACATATCTGTGGACAGGATAAATATGGCAATTAGGTCTGGGATAGGCCGCCGGATACGCAGCTATCTAGATTGCTTGAAATCCATTAGATTGAGATACATTATTAACATTGGCCGTAAAACAATACATCAATATGTTAATATTCTTGTTGAGAAAAACGACGGGTTGCACTCCGGCAGAAGTGAAAACTTGAATATTAACGTTGTGCATTTTTGATATTTTGGAATAGTTAGGGAATAATTTTGCACGAATCGTTTTAATCATCAGTATCATTTATGTGGTATAATACAATATTCAATTATTGCGCTATCGTACATAAACTTGACAACACGAACTAGCGATGGGCGTTGAATCAATGAACGCGTTAAATCAATGGTTGATGTGTCGTCAACGTCGTTAACGTTAACAATACCATCTTATAAAAAAAAACAATACCATCTTATATTTTCCAGTTTAATTAAGAATGACATCAATAATTGGTTCCTCGAAAATTCGGTACAATTGAAAACCTCCTTTTTTTAACAGTCGGTTAATTAAAATACCGAGTGCGGAGAACGTTATTCGTTCAACTTAATCATTGATAAAAACCAAGCAAGTTGATTTTCGGAACAC
Organism: Calephelis virginiensis; assembly: GCA_002245475.1. Classification (NCBI taxonomy): domain Eukaryota; kingdom Metazoa; phylum Arthropoda; class Insecta; order Lepidoptera; family Riodinidae; genus Calephelis; species Calephelis virginiensis. The sequence goes on along the minus strand of NJDC01002100.1, from coordinate 50,262 downwards.
GTTAACTTGTTGACGAAATTAACTAGTTGATCAACTAGTTGACGAAATGGAATTAACGTTAACATTTCGTTGACGGAAAAACCTTCAACGGCCCATCGCTAACACGAACATTCGCGCAAAGCCCCTGCGCCGTCTAAACGAAACAGCAGACGCAGGTATACATTTTAGCCGCGCCGTAGAAAGAGATGGTCCTTCTCTCCTACGCCGCGCCGGCTGTTTACTCTCCATCCGTCCAACGCCGCTAAGGAAGTTTTCACTTCGATAATTACGTCTTGTAACATTATTATGCAATAAACTTCAATACAAACAAATAAGTATTTAAATATATAAGCAACAACAACAAAATTTTGAGTTAAACCTTTACTTAGTCTAATGGCCATGTCATATGGCTGAAAATAAACAAACCATAATATAGTCTGACTTCGTATTTTACAAAGTACATATAAAAATCAAACGATGTAAGATAGTGATGAGAAAATACGAGTTTATTTGAAAAGAAAGACATTCAAAACTTATAACAGCAGTCAATCAACCACGCTTGTAAAACCTAATGTTCAGCGGTATATCTAGTAATTACTTCATAGTAATCACTACATAGTATAAAACAAAGTCGTCATATTATAAAACAAAGTCCCTATATCCCTTAGTATGCTTAAATGTTTAAAATAGTAAAAATTTTACATTTTTTTGAATACGTGTGCGCGTTGATATTTGTATGAAGCTATCACCGGATCGGAGAAACGGAAACCAACTTAAAAAATTCGATGAAAGATACTTGATGGGTTTGTCTTTTTTAAATTAATCAAACGATACAATTACGTCACGGTAATATTATCTATACAGTATTGTAACTCGGCCGTGTCCTTGAAATAAGTGCCTACAGAAGCGCGGTACGTAAGCATGAGAAAGGGCTGTCTCTATCGCCTACCAACAGTTACCAGTACCTAAGTAGTTTTGAGATTGTAAATTTATTACTTTTATTTATTAGCACAGATAGGTACTTAGTAACAATTTAAAATATCAATATGATTACTAAAATACTTTGTGAGTTGAATAGAAAGTGTGCAATAAATATGCAAGTGGTTTTTTTGATTGACAGATTTAATTAAAAAACCATGATTATGTATGTGACTTTATTACAAATCGGTGTTATGAATTTGCGACCGAAAAATATTTGTGCCTTAACTGAGATGTACGAAATGCTTTGTTATTATATTTGAGTGTATAAAAAATCCGCAGTCGAATATAAAGTGTGCTGTAAAATTGTTTTGGGAAACATAGACAAGGAGGAGAAAAAGGAATATATTTTACTTGATTATAGATACCTGAAGCTACTTTACAATTTATATGTTTAGTTTTAAGTGAAGTTCGGAATATAGCCTCCATTTAATGTATGTATTTCACGGCATCATCGCTGGGTACAATTAAAAAGTTTGCGAAGTATTCTTACTATAGTCCCGGTACCTTAATTAATAAAAATAATCTATAATCTAAAAAAGCTATCTCTGGGTGCGTTATTGAGGAATTCGAGGAATTCATGCAACCAAAAACAGTACAATATATTCTACTTGTCATGTTAAATAGCTATTTGTGCTTATTTCGAGTAAAAATTCCCGCAGTTATTGAAAACCAGCACACCGTCCGTTCGTCACTGCGGCATACTCGCTATTGTAGCATGCCGCGTGCATGCCCTGATCCGAACGCGTAGGTATAGCTCGAGCGTCGTCCTTTTATATGAAGTTACAATACTGTATAGATAATATTACCGTGATTACGTTGTTGAATAAACATTACAAAATGCAATAAAATTGAATCATAGACTTTTCACAATTAGATAACATAACATACGCTTGGGGACAGAGCGTTTAAATAAAAGTTTTTTCTAAAATTTTGTGCCTTTTGGTTTTCGCTGACTAGGTTAGTAGACTGTTCATCTCATTTCGTTCTCATTGTTGCAATGTTGTTTGCCGGTTAATTTTGAATAACCCAGTGTAATATTATTTTCTTAAAAACTATTTTGATAGCTGGCCTTTGTAGTTGGTAATTACACTGGCCGGTATTAAAAAAATGTATTGAGTTCCATCTAAATTTTAAAATGTAGAACAGAAAGATTATTCACGAACAGTCTGCTTTTCGACTTCGATTCTACAACAGTCTGTTTACATTATATATATGCTACAGGACCTACTATTAAAAATTCTAATTTTATGAGTCGACGGAACGTCCTACTATGACTGCTGCTTTCTGACTGATGCCTGCTGCTCGGTGGTGGGAGGACCCTAGACCGGCGGTGGCTGTCCGCCGGTGTTCTTCTCTGGCCGCCTTCCCAGCGGCCCACTTCTACTGCTGCTTCTGGCTGCTGAGGGAAGGCGCCGAAGGGTCCCGCTAGCCCAACCGCCGAAGGTTACAGTAGCAGTCCTTCGTGTTCCGTCGACAAGTCTACCGTATCTCACGCCCATCTCGGTGGTGGGAGGACCCTAGACCGGCGGTGGCTGCCCGCCGGTGTTCTTCTCTGGCCGCCTTCCCAGCGGCCAACATCTACTGCTGCTTCTGGCTGCTGAGGGAAGGCGCCAAAGGGTCCCGCTAGCCCAACTGCCGAAGGCTACAGCAGCAGTCCATCGTGTTCCGTCGACAAGTCTACCGTATCCCACGCCCATCTATCCCCTTTTAATCCGGCAGAACCTAGTGCAGATTTTTTTTATAGATTTATTTTCTTTTTAGTGTTTATTTTTAATACAGTGTTCTTGTTTATATTTTCTTTAAATTCTTTTATATACCAACAGGATTCCGTACTCCAAATATGTCTGTTGGTTTATTTATTTTTTCTGTTAACATAGTGGTGGGTGGTAGCTAAGCCACCCCCATAACGTTACACCAGCTCTACAATAAGGAGACCTTCGTATCATTTTACCCTACTTGGCGGCCCTACTCTAGCTCTTTTTAGAAGAGTAAGAGCTAATACACAACAAGGTTTGCCCAGGTGCCCTGAGGTGGTACGTTCATGACATCATGCTACACCCCAATGCCACTGAGCTTTCGACACGGACTCACCTTGACTTGATGTTTGGAAGATTGTGCCACTTATTTCAGCTTATAGCTGACTTATGCCTGACAAATTCAGCAAAAAACTTTAATCGTGCGCAATATTGGATTTAAAATTATGTCACATTATTTTTGAATTCCTCTCAACGAGCCGTTTCATTTGATAACCATATTGTAGGAGTACATTAAATAAAACTATTCCGTTATCTTAAGTGGTCCACCATATTGGATTTAGAATGACCTCACATTAGTTTTCAAGTTGCTTTCAACAAGCCCTATCATTTGATACCCTCATTGTAAAAGTGTATTAAAAATAACTATTCCGCCATCTTGGGTGCTCTTTCATTTGATACCCACATTGGAGTAGTGCATTAAAAATAACTATTCCTCTGTCTTGGATGGTCAGCCATATTGGATTTAGAATGATGTCATTTTATTGTTTGAGTTGCTCTCAACGAACCCTTTCATTTGATACCCACATAAAAAATAATTATTCCGCCCGCTTGAATAGTCCACTATATTGGATTTAGAATGACATCACATTACTTTTCGAGTTGCTTTCAACAAGCCCTATCATTTGATACCCTTATTGTAAAAGTGCATTAAAAATAACTATTCCACCATTTTGGCTGGAATTTAGAATGACGTCACGTAATTCATCATGCATTGTCATCTAAACTAAACGTGTACACATAATTTCAGCTCAATCAACTGAAGATATCTGCTTCAAAATTGAGTTCAAATATTCCAGCCGAACACACATTTACATACATTGCAAGTTAAATAAAAGCTTTTAATAATAATATCTTGTATTTACTAAAGGTGTGGTATGGATGTGGAGTTATTAAAAATGTATTTAAAGCCTGGGAAAACTCGCATGATAAGTTAGGTGTATTCTGTGACCTCTCTAAGGCTTTTGATTCTGTTCATCATGATAATGTAATCAATACATTGCACTTTTATGGAATTAAGAAAAAAACTCTTAATGTCATACTTAACCAATAATGTTCAGAGGGTTAAAATAATTGGTAAAATCTATTTGGGCTCTGCAGTTACGATTGGCGTACCGCAAAATTGTGTATAATTACAAAAAATGAGGTTCACGATAAACAAGTAGCAGTATACAAAACTCAACGCCAAAAAATTAATAAATTATTTCCGGGTCAATATATGCGTGTCTAAAATAAGGTGCCCAGTGTTATTAGGGATCTATCTTTAAATAAGTTTTGAAAATGTATGAAGACAAAATTACGTAAGAAAGGCTGTTATAAAATCTTAGAGTATTTAGAAGACGAACATGATTGGGATTAGACGCTTAAATCTCAAACTGCAATTTGTAATGTAATTTGATATACTTTTTATTGAAGTTGTAGATTTGTAAAATTAGATTGTACTCGTACCTAATTTATGTTACGTTCTTTTAGTTGTTATTGTTAGTATTACTTTTGAAAAAAGACAAGTTTAGTGAGTTTCTCAGTGTGTGACTGTAGTTCCGATCCGGTGGTAGTTTATAAAATGTCGGCACGCACTAGTACCAGTTGCCTGGTCAACGTGAATACAAACTGACTGTATCCGCATGGAATTAGGTAGATAGTGTCGGAGCGATGGTTTGTCTCCTTACCTTGGTTCAGACGTTATCGGTAGCTACAGCCAAACCGATCGTTTCCTTAACGTATCTACACAAAAATTATAAATAGCTACTTATAGCAAGCGGATGATTTGTTTTATTTGGTGTCCCCAAAACTAATATGTTTTTAAGAAAAGATATGGAGATAGCAGGCTAGGTCTGCAGGTGTCATGACATTTCGCGCTCGATATTCTCTGTTTTTCCACGCAAAGGACTTAGCGGAAATATATGTGGTTATATTTTCTTGTTGCTCCAAATTTTGCGTAAGAACTTCAAATAAGCTTAGCTCAAGAGAAAGTTACTCGCATACATAGTGGTTAGATTATTTTTAATGTCGTTTCTGTAAACGACGTCTGAATGTGCGTTGTTCGAGCGCATTTTATATGTAGATTGCTTTTTATACCTGTCTATATTTCGTGGTCCTAGCAATAACTCCGTTATCCTCATTTCTTACTTCGTAATGCCTTTGAAATCCCTGATAGTGAGTCTATCAGCACGCATATCTTGTTCCAGCGTAGTACTGCCAGTATTTCTTATGTTGGCTTCCTTAACCGTCACTTACACAAATGAATGTCAACTTCCTGTCCATACACGATGGATGTTTGAAATTTTAAATGTTGCTTTTCGTTAACTTTAGTTTCCACGAAATTGGAAAGTTGCATGAATGTGAAGTTCATACTGCATGTGCATTGTCCGACTTTGAATAGTTTGCGGTTGTAAGATGTATAGCGACGTCGGCCTTCTAACAGACGGACATGACACAAATGTCACTTTTCAAATAAGTTCAAGTTAAATATGAACAGTCTTGTCTAGAAAGCTTCTGGTTACTGATAAATATTTGTGTTTAAAGAGGCTTAAAGCAAAGACATGTTAACTATTTTTATTGATTGTCTTGATGGCAATAATATAGCAGGTACTCTTCTAAAAAAAAAAACAATTCATTTTCTTAAAAAATGTATGGTGTCAAATATTGTTTAGGTAGATTAAGATTATACAAGGAGCCTATACTCCAAACCTACATCGACCAACACCAAACTGATAAAATAATGAAACATATTTTATAATAAATTTAATTTGTCCAGAAGTTCTTGGACAGAACATTTTTAATTGATTTCCTTTTTTTTAACAAAAATATTATAGTAACGTGTTTGCAATAAAACTTCGCATATGTTTTTCTTTTATAACCAATCCCTTAAAAGTAACTGGCATCGACATATTTATATATCTGGCAACCCAGATTTAGAATATTTTTTCTCATTATCTTAAAATTGCATTGTTCAATAAAATAACCTTCTTAAAGAAAAAAAATATGTCCAGGACTTTTTTAGGCAAATTTTTTAGGAAAATGTTTTCATCGTATTATCAGCTTTGTGAAGGACGACTTACGTTCGATTCTTAGACCATAGCCTTTCAAATCTTTAAATAGACAGCCGAGAGTTCAGAAGTTAATTTTTCAAAACCTGTCCAGCCGTCCGCGTCTTGAAACATTTAAGCGACGTAAGTACACGTAGAAACTACAAAAAGCAAAAGTTTGTTATACTGATATAACCTAAGAAAGTGGTCCACGGAAACTGTCGGCTAATTACAAGTTCAAGCCATTGGGGAAACATTGTTTGTTACTTTTCCCATGATGTTTTGTCGTACTGTCATTCTTCAATATCAACGTTAATCGCCCTCGATAACCTTAAACGGCGACATGCAGTTAACTTCTGCCAGATATCGTTAGGGTGAAGCCAATGTGAAAAATCATTTAATTCGGACGAAATACACGTATATAAACTAGACAAACAACTAGAAAATTACTTTTCTAGTTATTAAAGGAGGATTTTTATGACAATTTTTTTACATTAGATAATAATTGAGAAATGTGCTGCCCAAAAGTCCTTAACATATTTTATTTTTATTTTAAAACAATATTTATCATCAAATGGTGCAATATTAAGATAATAAGAAAGTTTTAACCTGACCAGAGGGCTGACTATGTATCTCAGTTGCCAACTAAAATAGAAAAGTGTACATCAAATCGCTGTCAAATGACGTGTTTTAAATTTGCTATTTCAAGTAACCAACAGAAATACAATAGAGATAGCAGACACAAATGACGTCATTTGATGTACACTTTTGCATTTTGAGTTGGCAACTGAGTTACATAATCAGCAACCTGAATGTGCTGAAGTTGGGTTACTTGTTATGTATCGAGGTCGCCAAGTATAAAAAGACCTTGTTGAATCCACAATGTTTTTAGGAGTGATAATTAGTAAAAATTTACAACGTGGGCGCCAGTGTAACTTTGGGGGGCGCACTCAAAAACTCGCAATCAGACTGAGCGCAGCAGCATATACCGTTGAAAAAATGAGACAGTTAACTGATATTGACACCCCTAGGATTGTTTACTATTGTTGATTTCATAGCATTATTGCATATGGAATTATCCGGGAAGAATGTTTGTCTCTATGTTTGTTTTACAAAAGAGGGCCATACAAGCAATTTATAACGTAGGCCCAAGTTTTTCCCTGAGAGAAAAGTTAAAAAAAAACAATATTCCAATTGTAACTTCCCAGTATATCTGTAAAAAATATTTATATGTTCAGAAGAATTGACGTATTAAAAACAGTTATTTCGCTGTGCACGTGTCGTCTTCACAGAGAAGCCATTGTTGTTTTCGCCGTTTCTTCTCCTGCCTAGCTAGATTTGGAAACGGTGGTAGTTTACGGTAGACAGGCTTAAATGTAATTATAGTTTTTAAATGTTTGGTAATAAATAATTAAACTAGTCATAAGTATAAATAATTGGCTTAAAAGTTAAAGCATATGTAATTAAATAATATTTTTTATAAATATTAAAATATGTGCGCACCAAAATATGGTAGAATATGTTGATATACTTAAATATTTTTGTAACATCTTATTTACACACACATTCCGCAAATATTTTTTTTCTTTCTTTATCACGAACTTGTCATCTTTAGAGACTAAAAAAGCAAAATTGATTACAAAAAATAAACTTTCAAAAACTAACAGACACGTTTTTTGTGTCGAACTAAAAAAAAACAATCGATTTTAATTAATTTAATAAAAAATGTAAAAACGAAAAATGGCTAATGTGTTGCTAGCCTCTCGGTTTCTACAATTTCATCATTTACAACAAATAATTAAGTGCAGTAAAACTTCAAAAACCGATTCTAGCCATTTTCTTGGCTAGAATCGGTTTCATAATTATTTTGTCGAAAGATAGCAAATGGTTCCATAATGGTATAATGGTCCCACGTAAATTTTATCGACATTATCGACTTTATTATGTATAAATATATATTTTGGCAGTATATAAAACTCGTCTCAACAAAATAAGTAATTATTTTATTGGTGAATTTCATCTTCTTGTTTCATTCTTTTGGGTTTTCAACAATTGGCTGCCCAGTGACGTTAAAAATATGTCACTTGGCAGATGTTTGTAAGAAAGGTAATCAAAAATTTTAGAATATTAATTAGAAGATGAATAAGCTTGGGGATAGCCGTTTTAATCATACGTAACTCCAATTTGTTATTATTTTATGTGAGGTCTGCTAATTGTGTTAAGACTGTATTACAAACTTATTATTTTGTATTTCATAATACGTAATATGTAAGTAAATCATTTTTTTCGAGTGTGTTGCCGCGATTCCAATCCGTTGGTAGTTTACAAAAATGTCGACCCACACAAGTACCATTTGTATGGTTAAAGTGAAAAAAGTTTTTTTTCTGATTCTGATTCTTCTCAAAACTCTAAGGAAGAAATGCCAAAGTCTTTTTTTTTAATTTTCGTAAATGTTTGTCATTTATTTCAAACTTGACGCGTTCTTCTCACAAATTCAGCTTTCGAATCCACGCGAAAATGTTGTGCTAGATGTACTTTCTCATATGCCCATATTACCAGTTGATGAGAAACATAATGGATTTTAAAATTATTTAACTGTAAATAAAAATAGAGACGGAAGGTTCTTGAGAAAAAATACTTTTTATGGAAATGTTTTCGTTATGAGCGTTTACAATTTCTTGTGATATTTATTCTATTGCAAAATTTTGAAATACTGACCCCAATGGCAGCTTTTCTTATAGGCATAGCACCAATGCTTTAGGTAACAACTGACCTCTTTCTATTTTACGAGTATATATTGCTCACCTTTAATGGGCTTTATTGATTATTATACATTATGTGGGTCAGACTCACACTTGTCAAATTTAATTTTTTACTAAAATATAACAAAGTGTATTTTCATTTTACCCATGTTTAAACTTAATAATTTCGTAATGCAATGAGCGCCATGAAAAATTTAAAAATTACAAGTTTTGAAAAAGCCGGATGCTTACACGTTAAGTAGGTGTATTGGATCACGAATCTGGTGCCATGAGTAATATCCAATAGTTATTAAGAGGCTAAAACGAATTAGAAATTAAATTAACTTATTACGACACAGGTTATCCACTGCGACTCGATCGTAGCACTTTCGATTTCGAACGTAATTGTATCAGATCACCACGTGTTAGTGTCATTGGTGAAAGCAAAATAAACCAAAACAGACACGCAGATAAGCAATCAATTGTTGAACTTAAAAATACAGCAATAGGAACTATTTTTAAATAACAGCCTTTCTCGGATTTCATTTGAATGCCTAAGGTTAAAAGTTGTAAAGCGACCTTGCATTACTTAGAACTGTGTTTTGGAAGTTTTGCGTACAATTCGTTTAAGCTTTAGAAATGTATAAAACTTGAAAGTCTCGGTCCGAGCTCCTACATAACACTCTAACTGATACTGACTATTATCAGGGTTTCAAGTGATATACAGATATTATTTAATTGTAACTTTCAGTGAAATTATGTGCGTAATACGTACTGATTAGTGTCTTTTTGGCACCACTTTGCATCATTGTGCTTACGTAATTAATAACCATGATTAAGATTTCAAAAAATAAATTAAGATTTCATTACTTATCCTAAGTACTATTTTCTTGCTTACATTTACGTCAAGTCCTTGACGTCGTAGGGAGAGAGTATCAATGTCACGACCCTTGTACTTAAATAAATTAAATTGAAACTTAAATATACTATTTTTGTAACGTTTCAATGTAAAATTTGTATAATGATGCATCTGCCTCTTTTCTTGTGTTCTCCCTAAGAATTTATATTTGAGTCAAATTGTAGACTCTCCTTCCTTTATTCAAGCTTTTTGCGATTGGATGTGTCGTCTGTTGAACACAAGCTTTTTAATAGCAAAACTATTAAATCCGATCTGATCGTTTAGATCCAGTAATGTTCAGATTCATCGTGAAGTTTTCAATACAATTAAGATGTATCCTACACATAAACGAATAATGTCTATGTCAATATAATTATTAATCATATTGTTCATTTTGAACTCATCCAGTTATTTCAGTTGTTCAGTTATTAATTAAAAAGTCTTTTTCTAAAATAAATGTTATCAAAACAATTTTAAAATTGGCAATAAATGAATTAATTCTGCCATATAAATAAATTAGGTGTGCTGGATGACCATAATATACTGAAGCTTTATTACATCCTAATTAACTTAACTGAATGAAAAAGCTATTTACATGCTCAAATGATTTGACCTTAAATGATTAAAAAAAACTTTATCGTAAAAAGGCGTGGGCTCGACTAGTTCTATTTCCAATATCTAATACTATTCAATTATATACTACAATCAAAAGACAGCACCCACTTGACGTTTTGCAATGACATCTTTTTAACTTGAATTTATAGAAAGTTATATATACTTTTTAGTTCAGCTAGATACAAAACCGAGATTTTTAGGTTTTTAAATACATTTTTATTTTCTTTTTTAAGACATTACAAGTGAAAAGTGTATAGCAACAAGCAACGATTATTTAGTAGATATAATAGTACATCATGTTATGTGAAAATTATACAATTTATTCTTTTTTTTAGGGTTTTTAAAGTGTGGTTTTGAGAGAGGTGCGTAGAGGCAAAATCCGACTAAACTGCATAGTCTTAGCAAGCAAGCAGCTCAAATTTTAATTAAAAAATTACACATGACCTTTGCAGACTGCAGCGGCTTTTAGCAACAAAAGATTCTTGCAAACAGCTCATAAAGCAACTATTTCTGAAAAAAAAGGAAGATTCAAAATAAAGCTTTTAAAGGTATAATAAATTATCAACTTGTGGTGAGTAGAGACAAAAACCAACAAAGCTCATTGAATGTTGTTTCTTATTTGTCGATAGATTTAAAAAAAAATCGAGGTAAAATAATTCAAAAACCAATAATGTTTAGGGAAAATATTATTTAACCCACTTTAAATAACGTGTAAAAACGTTAATTTTTTTTGCTTCATAAAAGTTGACATTTAAGCAGAAATCTAAGAGAGCTGTAACAAAAAAAGTGTTCCATATTTTTTCGTAAACAAAAGAATCAGTAAATCGTCAAATAATCATTTTCAATTCACGCTCTGAAAGATTGACCGCTTCAAAGTGCTTAGTTGGAAGGGCTTGAACTAAAAAGGCAATTAGTTTTCCCCGTGTTGGTCCGGGCCTCTGCCTTTCTGCCTTTTTTGCCAGGCAGCTCGTAAAAGGCGAGCATAGGTTTATTATCACTTACACCGTGACATCTGACTAGGTGGTAGAGTTTCGCAGCGACTCGCCCGGATTGGTACCACCGCCTTACCTATTCCTGCCGCCATAACGTCATGACGTGTTCCGGTTGGGAGGGTAAGGTAGCCGGTAAACTTACTTTTACTCGAGGCCTAACATCCGGACCTCAGGCTGGTAACGCACGATTACCATCTTTGGTGTCTCTAGGCGGCGTGAATTTTTTACCATCAGGAAATCAGTCTGCTTGTTTGCCTTCCTGTAACATACAAAATAAAAAAAGTTATTATTTCTGAACACAAAAAATTGGGACCAACATTATTTTCATCATAACTAGCGCAGTTTTTGCACTAGCGTCTTATACGAAATTAAATTTTATGAGTTATTTTACAAACATTCTTTGGAATTCTCTAAAACATATTTAGTTTTTGTTTTTTCACATCGAAACTTCCAAGTTTTGAATTCGAAAATTAAAATCATCCTTCAATAAGCTGTCTGTTTGTAGTAGGTATACCTACTCGTATAGCCATCGCTAATCAATTATTTTTTATACCCACGTTTTGAGTCTTCATGATTTTTGTTACTAAAATCTTGTTTTTTGAATTAATATTCGCATAAAACTAATGAAAACGTGATTTTGTTGTTTAAAAATTTTAAAACTTCACTAGCAGATTTGATTATATTAATTGATTTACAGAAAATGTTTTATAGAACAAAAGATTCTTTAAACAAGTCTATGTTTATATTGCCTTAATTTATTCAATAAAAAATCTACCCTCAAGAAGTGACATCCACACAAAACTAACCAAGAGCAATAGCGCAGAGTCAACTTTGAAGTAAAGACTGCAGAGCAGAAAATGCAAACATTTATGAAAATCCTGGCTGCTAGGTATAGTTAGTAGGGAAACTGGGTATTTTCTCTTCTATTTATGGGTATTTACACACCTTCGTAAGTCATGACTGCCTGCTATATGCTTATAACACAAATGGATTCTTGTTAAACTAGGATAACTCATTTTTCATTGAAATGATGACACCGAAAATTTTGTTTAAAATCAAAGTCTATGATGGATAACGTGTTCTTCTCAGGGGACTAATGACATGTCTGCAACAACTTCACAAACAATTCATTATTTTAAATCGCTATTATATATTATAATCTATGTTGTAATCCATTGTTCAAATCCATTGTTATAATCTATGTACGAAAAAATGAATCCCCATTTAGAATGCAATGACCAATTGTGCTAGTGCTTTTTTAGTTGTGTAGTTATTGCCAGGAGAAGGTACTTGTGAAAAGAGAAACCGGAAACATTGCAGGGAAAATGGAAAACATAATGTTTTAATCTATACATACTGTGACTAGCCATTAATGTCAAGCAATACGAAATTCGTCAGTTCCTAATATATAAATTTGGTAAATTTTTGCTTTTTGTGTGCAATAAAATATTAAATAATAATAATAATAAATACTATTCTTAACTCAGAAGTTTTAACAGTAACGACACATTTTTGAACTTGGTATTCTAACAAAGGAATGTTTTGGGTTCGTCGCCAGATTACGATTCTGATCATGATGATCTGGCATTTTTTATCCGACTCTACAGTTAAAGATGAAATGAAAAACAGCAGGTAGATAAAAAATTATAAAAGATGAGTTAGACCAGGTTTTGATTTTTTCATGGAAACAGGATACACCATGAATTAAATTTAAGAAATACAAAATATCAGGAAATAAATAAAAATAAACAAATAATAATTTGGATATAAAAATAAAATTAAGAAAATAAATTAAAATATTGCTCCTCTAACGATTCAGTTGTCGGACTTGACTGCGTGAGATCCCGGGTTCGATTTCCGGGTCGGGCAGCAAAAAAATTGAGTTTTTCTGATTTTCAATTACAAAAAAAAAGCGTTGCTCGGGATTGGATATGTGTCCGGTTGGCTTGTCACCTATCACATTGTGGGACTTAGTGTCTTCGGCTAGTCATGGGTGCCTTGGTTTGCCTCTGGCTACCTCTTCTTGGATATGAACGTGAAGATACTTACTTAATTAAAATATTTATAAAAAAATCGAATTGTATTGATAATGTACAAGAATAGACATGTGATAATAAGTATA
>NJDC01002100.1:0-36820 GCA_002245475.1 Calephelis virginiensis | reverse complement strand
TGTGATCATCTCAGACGTAGCCATATCTACTCCAGCACCCTTACCATAGTTCTTCTAATCAGCTATTCAATTTCTTAAATCAGAGCTCCACCATTTCTGAATCATTTGAGTACTCAAAGCCAGAGGCAACATCCGGAGTATATAAAATAGGATTACCATAGGATCTATGAACGGTCTCGTAACCGGTTCTTTGTGTCCCCACTCCTCACCCTTCCTAACAATTCGATACATTCATTTCCTTCAACAATGTTCAGAATAACCCAAACCTTTTCGACGAGTTTACCGGAGCATAGGTAGCTACCATAAAAACTCGCGTTACTCCCAACTTAATACTGACCAAACAGACCATAATCTTTCAGACTTGGGGCTAAGCGAGTCGATAAAGTGATAGGTACCTACCCGAGCGCTGGCGTGATCGCTCTGTGATACACCAGACCGCATGAGCAACCTACTGCCGGGGATATCAGAAGTATCACTACCCTTTCACTTAGTGCCTGTTACACACAGTAAATGCAGGGATTTATCTTGCATTACATCGATCAATTCATTCATTATTACGTTAATTAAAACTAGTTAATAATAAAGAAATTTGCTTTTCTTTCCAACTTTTTACAATGATATGTTTTAGGCAATTTGGACGAAATAAATAACCATAAATAAAAATCTCGAAATTGCTACAGCCGCTCTATCAAATGTCCATTTAAATAACTTAAACTTTTAAATGGTTTACCTACGAGTATTGCTCTGTTTTATCTACGTATATAAATAAAAAAACAGAGAAAATGTAGTTATAATTTATTTCCGATTTATTGTTCCTTTCTTTCTTTAGAAATTTCGCGCAAGTCTCAACATATTTTATAGTAGAATTAACATACATACACAATAGCATATTAAACAGCAAGTAGAAACCCATAGGCTTCACAATGCTTAGTTTTAAAAACGTAAAACACGTTTATTGTGTTATTGTGTGAATCACCTTTCCACTTGTGTGCCCATTTGACCTGTAGACTGTAGTACCTACATGTACTGTACAATAGGGATGGTCAAATAATCGCAACCGATGGAGCTCAGCTTTTTGATTAGATTTAAATTTATATTTTGTAATACGTTGATTTTGCCCTAATGTAATTATTTATTTTCAACTGAATTTTGAAAAAGGTGGTAATTTTCAATTTGACTATATTTTCTAAGTGTTACATTAAAAACTTTTTTGGTACACAATATACGAACTAATTTAAATAAATTGCATACCTACTGCAATTCAATTTTGTTCTTGTCCCAAGGACCGATTTTTTATGTTATACTTAAAAATGAGTTTTGTTATTAATTTAGATTTCATTTTAGTAAAATTGAAGTTGTTTTCTTATATTTTACACCTAACATTAATACAAAACAATTTATAATTTAGGCGATTTAGCAAACATAGTTCCAGTGTCAGCTTTTCAAAAAATAGCTTAAATTGCGGAAACAAATTTACTTACTTGTAATTTTTAAGACATAAAGAAACACTTATAAATATAACTTATCAAATACTTAATACCCAGACTCTTTATCTACTACATCGGGGAAAGAAGGGAGGAAAGATTTGATTGTTGGTTTTGTAGTACTGAATAGTATTGAAAATTCCTTCATCAGCATCATCGCTGATGAACAAAGACAACATTTTAAAGCGGGACAATGCTTCATTCTCACGGGACAGCGGGTAGTAAAAATTATCCTTCTTTACTTACCTATTTTATTTTATATATTTTCGTATAAGAACTTTATGCCACCTTGAAACACCAAAGGTAGTAATGGTGTGTTGCCAACCTGAGGTCGGGATGTTAGGCCACGAGCAAAAGAAAGTTTACCGGCTTCCATACCCTCAAAATTTAAACACGTCAACGGCAATCATTGACGTTATGGCGGCAGGAATAGGTAAGGCGTTGGTACAAATCCGGGCAAGTCGCTGCGCCTAGTAGGATGGTAGGTAGGATGGACCCATGCTCGCTTTTTACGAGCTGCCTGGCAGGAAAGCGGATGATCTATTCTGCAAAGGAGCCTGGACTAACACGGGGGAAAGTTTTTACAGAAATTCTTACCTCGAAGACTGGCATTCAAGCACACCATGACCAATCACTTGTAATAAATACTAAACTGTAAGGGTTTTCCAAAAGTGATATTGTTTTAATCAACCCCCGACGCAAAACAAGTAGTATGTGGAGATCTGTCAAGACGTTCAAGGTCATTTGTTTATTCGCAACTCATCTGTAAGCATCGGAATGGATATTAGCACTATGTTATTTATTTCACCTTTGAACATATGTGATTTTTTATACAAAACAACTTTTTTTCTGACATAAAAGGTACCTTTTAAAAATGTTTTTCAAATATGTAACCTTTTAAAAAATCCTGTTTCTTCTTACACAACTCACGCGAATCGCGAATTTTATAATTACTAATCTTATGTTAAAAAAATTAAATTTTACTTTTCTATGCTGACGACACCGAAGGAGCTCTCACGCACACTTTCACAATGTAAGTAAATACGTGTTTACCACAAGTAAAGGCCACTAGAATTCGTGAGTTGCAAGAACTTTACATTACATCATAAGCTTCTTGATTAAATCTCTGGTAGAAATACCCTAGACTGGCGGTTGTCATTTTCAATTTTCGCTATATTGGCTCTGTCGAACCCTTGACATTCATCGAACGATAAATCGAAATTTTCAAATCGAATTCGAACATTGCATCATGTAGCGGGTGTCTACGGAATGTCAGACAGAGGAAGGACGATGCACTATTATAGACGAGGGCATGAAGAGGAGAATTTCTGATTGGCTCAAACACATAGATGTAATATCTCGATACAGTTAGGTAGCCAAAAAAAACCGAAAAGAAAAATATAGAAAACTTGGTATGAAAATGAAAATTCCTATCCACGCAAATGACACAACCTCTTATAACACTATTAACATACAATGCTGGAGGGAATCAGTTTTAATTGACAACTGAGCAACGCGCTTATAGCCGGTGAAGTTGTAAAAACCTCGCGGTTAGCAAGAAGTTAGTCATTCAAAAAAAAAACAACGCGCTTTTTGCCAAATAAAAATAAAATATTTATCCCCACAGAAAAACGATACTACCTATTCTAACAAAAACATGGCATTTATTCTAATTTGTTTTGACATTAAAGAGAAGGACAGTTAAAATCTTAACTCTTCTTCTCTCTTCTTCTTCTTCTTATAAAGGGTATTTTTTTTCAAAACAATATAATCAACACGTTATATATCAAATTGTAACAGTGATGTACGTATTATTATTTCACGTTCGTATGTACTTAATTAGATGCGTCAGTTCTTAAAATATAAATCTGAATTTCGGGAACATCAAAAAACTAGGGAGTATACTTTTTTATGAAAATGCCCTTTTGCGTGTAAAAAGATTACGCAAAAATAAAAACACTGCGAGCATTACAGCAATAAGTGTTTTATGCTAGATGCAATTACGGAATCCAAATAGTCTTTCGACCGCCGAAATACTACTTTAGCAGCTGATTTCTAAAAACAAAGTAACCTATGCTTAAACTCAGCTCTTTAACTAAATGAAAAAAAATTATATCAAATTAGATACAGATGTTTTGCCGTAAAAGAGTAACAGACAAACAGACACTTTTGAATTTATAGATGTTTTTTTATAGCTGATATTATAATTGTTTATTTACGTTTTACGGTTGTTTTTTGTTGCCGAAATCACTTTGATGGTTGTCAAAGCAAAACAAAAAAAATGCTGACTTTGATGGCATTACAGGCGATTACGCCCACTAAACACTCATGATCGTCAGTTATCATTCATTATGACCGATGGTAAAGATGAGCGCTTCTTGACATAAAACACTTTCAACAAAAAAAAACCTTTATATTGGTGTGGACTACTAATAATATAGTCCGCGTGTGATATTATTGTATTTAATTAATCTCACGGAAACCGTAAAGAAAATCATTATAACGCGTAAACATGAGAAACTGATATACGTTCCATACCATCTGCTGAAAAACACAAAAGTGAACATCGCCAATAGAAAATAATGTGACTTTCGATGTGATGAATTACGGAAGACAATTGTCTCTATTGAAAGTAACGAGACTATCGAAAGTTAGAGAAAATAAAGAGGAAATGGCTTTTAATGACACTATGGCTTTTACTGTTTGAATAATTGATTATTAATTAATGGTTTCACTTGGTGGAAAATAAATTTCACTTCGTTGTTTATTTCTTTATAATATATGTTTCCTCACTTAGATTAGTGATTAGTTTCAAGATAGATATGTACCTGCTATGTAACTGGTATAGGAAGGCAACTACCTAGATGCATTTAATTAAACCGCCCATTACACTTTTTTGGTTAGTTTATGCGAGGTCTTGGTTTTAACAATAGGAGAAAGCATATATAATGGTGATTGGTGAATTAGTGGCAGCGAGTTCAGGAATCTGAATGATTTAGATAGCTCGATCGACGGTAAATACGAACAAATTGGTTGAACCTGTTTACATATTCTTAACGCTACAGTACTTGTTATATTACAGTTTAAGGAGTAGCATAAACTTACTTATGTAAAAAGTTTAAGGCCTAAGAATTATTTATCATGAAAATGTTTTATTATAAGATTAAGTTTAAATAGAACTATTTTTTACAGAAAGTCCTATAGAGGAGGTAACGAATGCGTTATATAAGAAAGGAGTCAAGTTTCTTATCACTCATGACATGAAGATGACGTTACCGGAGATGATGTTCGATGGAGCAACCCTGAAGGTGTCTCCGCGAGCACTGACTAAAACCGGGGCATTAGTACATATAGAACTGGAACCAAAGAAACAAGATGGTGAAGGAAGAATATTTTTTAATAAAATAAGTAAGTTGTGTTTGTCCATTACTACGTTTTTTTTTTCGTTTAAAAGATATCCAGCGAGTAGACCACTCTCCTGATAATGAAAGACAATTGTATCTTATGTATGACCGGGATCTGAGGCCATATTAGTGATTATACAAAATATCAAGATGAGCAAGTGCAAATTGGAAATTCGGGGTAAATTTTGAAATCTTCTTCAGTAGGCAAAAAAAATCAAGTTTAGATAAAGTTAGAAATATACTCCTGTTTAGGAATTAATATTTCCCATCTGAACAAATAAAGCAATTTACAAACTTAAAAAAAAATTAAAAGGCGATTTTGGAAATCATGTCCAAACTAACCCATATTTACCCAAAGTAAGAACATGTTATATTTTTGAACGAAGAAACACTTATAACGTTTTAGTGATCATTCATTATTTAATACAAAACAACGTAGGTATTATCAGTTTTGCTTTTCACAGCATCATAATCTAAGTTGAAATTAAACGACTAAAAAATAATATCAAATATATTAGATCATAACCTTGAATCGAAATAATAAGGAGTTGAATATAATACATTTTTGGTAAAAATAAGTCGAACGGTTCGGACAAGAAAACGCACAGTCTATGATCAAAGTTTGTTTACCAGCTCTACAAAATGCATTAAAAATTTTGTGAAAATGGTTAACCAATTTGAGCACGCTAAGTAATTTATTACATTATTGCCATTGTTCTTACGAGCACATTTAAGACATGGACCACTACTTGGTTATTGGCCGGTTTAGGTGTCTGTTTAAAAAGTGGAGGCACTGGCGAGTACGTATTCCATTTAGAGGGTTTGAAAGGATTAAGAGTGAAAAGTTGCAAGACCCGAGTGTTGGAAGCATGTATGAGAGTCAAGTCCAAGACAGGCTGAATAGTGTGTGCTTACCGGACTTAGACGTGGATGACTATTGGAATGTTTCGAAAGATAGTATGGTTGATGTTGCGAAACAGGTATGTGGGATTGCAAAGATGCACATGTCTATGAGTAGTGACGCATGGTGGGATGAGGAGGTAAAAGCCTCCGTTGAAAGAAAGAAGAAAGCTTGACTAGACTATGTAGCATGTTTGCAGTCGAATGACATTATGATAGATTTGAAGAAAAAAAAAATGTACCATTGTTGCAAGAATATCACCAAACACTTAGTGAAAGAGAAGCATGAAAGGGAAAGTATGAAACTAGAAGAGAGGTTGGCTAACAACTTCGAGATGAACACCAAACTCTTTTGGAGGGAGGTGAAGAAGTCTTGGAGTTGTTCGTCTGCCTTCAGAATGAATAGAATTAAGTCTAAGAGTGGTGATATTCTTGTAAGCACGCATGACATGTTAAAACGGTGGATTGAATTTTATGAAGATATGTATGAATGTGCCCAAGATGCTGCAGCTGGGTCCGAGTACTCATACGACTCGGAAATAGCGAAGGCATCTGACGGCATTATGATGGAAGAAGCTGAATGGGCGATAAGAAGTATGAAATCATACGCGCAAGTCAGCACGCTTATTTATCTAATATTTGGACAAATGTCTTCAAAGGTTAAGATCATTGAATGTGGGAATGCGTATGGGTGACCAAGTGGTGAAGTGACTGCTTTATGCAGATGATGCTGTACTTTTCGGCTCTACACCATCTGAGCTGCAAACACTGGTCACAGTTATGGAAGGAGATTGTAAAGAAAGGGGCTTACATTTGAATGCGATGAAAACCAAAATAATGGTTTGATAGAGACGTAGCCAGAACGGATGTAAGAGTTTTGGTTGATGATGTAGTGCTGAAACAAGTGAATGATATTGTATCTCTTGGTTGTGCTTTTAGCAGGGATGGGTACATCGCGGATGTAGAGAGTAGTATGAGTGCAGGGAATAGTGTGAATGGAGTGTTGGGTAAGCTATTCCAAAGCGAGGTTTTGACTCAAAAAGCTAAATTCGCTTTGAATAATTCTGTGCTTATTCCAACGTTATTGTATGGAAGCGAGAGTTGGGTATGTCAGAAAGAACACGAAAGTATAATAAATGCGGTCGAAATAAGACCACTACGGAAAATCTGTAGTATAACGCTCGCTGACCGCATTCGTAACAGTGAGATCCGAGAAAAAGTGGGAAGAAAGAAAGTGTTGGTGTTAAAATGCGAAAAGGCATGCTCCGCTGGTTCGGTCATGTGGAAAGAATGATAGATGAAAGATTGACAACGCAGATATACAATGCGAATGTGGATGGATGTAGGTACCCGGGGAGACCAAGGTTGACATTTCACGATCAGATCAATCGCATATTATCCGAGGGTGGTGTCAAAAGTTTCCGAAACCGGCGTGTTTGTATGAAAAGGGTTATGAATGTGAAGGAAGCAAGACAGGTTTGTCAGGATCGTGAGGTCTAGCACTCGATATTCTCTGCCTACCCCGTAAGGGACTTGGCGTGAAGATACTCGTATATATGTATGATATTTAAGACAGAAGCACGCATCGGTACGATGATTCTAAAGATAGGGAAATTCATGGCACAGTTACCTTAGTACGAGGCTTGGCTTAGTCGGGAAAGCCGAAAGGTACACAAAAATAAAAAGTAAGAGGTTAGTTACATATTAATGTACTACATATTAGATGGAGCTTTTCTACATTTAGACTTGACATCAAACAAAAACTGGCCCACCGAGTTCCTGATGAGCCCAGTAATTTAGTTTACTGAATTAATCCACTATATAGACTAGTCGCTGGGTGATATAATGTTTAGCAGCTGCTCGCCATCGTTGGTACCACCACCTTTAATTAAAAAATTGTAATGTTTTAAAATTAGTGGTAACCATAGGCGACGGTTGTTTTTACTTTAGCGAGGGAGCCGCTATCAAATTGTAGAAAAATCGTGACAGTTTAGTAATATTGCTTATATCTAATTTCAGAAAAATATTTAAGAAGAAAACTAGTTCTGGCAGCACTGGCTATTGTACTAGTAGTTAAGCTGATCGCCTTGAAAGTTGTTTTCATCTTACCAATACTTCTTGGTGTGACCACAGCTAAAAAAATGTTCTTGAAGCTGCTGTTGTTCCTTTTTCCTGCACTGAGTCATATATTTAAGCTGTGTTCCTGGTATCACCAGAATTATCACACTACGAAGTACCATCACCATCATCACCTAATAACTCATCATCATAAAGTAAGTATCAACTAAATAATTTTAGCTTATAAGTTCCAATAGGGCCATCCAGCCCAACGTTATCATTTTTAATAGGGTTTGACCAGGAGAACACAATGAATACCCCGTGAAGTAAAAATTGTAACGAGTGCGAAACTATGGAAACTATGTCCGTTGTTATGCAGGTGTTAAAAACCTCGTCACTCATGAATCCCAAATACGTTACATGTTGTCGTGTAACTAAATTAATAAATATTTATACCTCTGGATAAATTATACAAATCGATTTGACTAAAGTAAGGTACCACCCAAGTGGTAGGAGGTCCATACGTCCGTTAGTGTTACCTCTGTCCTGTGGCCAAGCTATTAGGTATATTGTACAAGTACATCTTCTATTGTACCTTCCAGACCGAAACATGACTCTATCATTATGGCGGCAGGAATAGATAAAGCGGTGGATCCGTACTCGGGCAAGTAGCACCACAGACTACAGCTCTCTACCACCAGTGGTCATGTTGGTACTGACCAATGGATCCGATGCTGCATAAAAAACACTAAAATAAATAAAAATGTATATGAGAAACAAAAACACCCCGGCTTCTTGACAGTAAGTAATGTTAAATAGAAGATTAAAAATACTACGTAAGTTTGTGTCGCGCACCATATCAAACTAATACAGATTTTATGATAATGACAACTTCCGCCATTACTTGCTTGTGGTGTTACAGCATTTAATAAATACTTATATAATTATTATTAATAATTATATAAGTAATAACGTTAATATTTTATCAACACTAATACAACATTCGTGCAGACGACTAAATTTGGCAGCAGAAAATATTTGTAGCATTTTAGAATTTTTGTCTGTCAGATTGAATTTGTGTCTGAGAAATTGAATCCACTGAAATGATCCTAACGAAATTTGGCGGACCGTATTGTCTATTAAAGGCTACTTCTTGTCTGGTTTATTAAAAGGGTTCCTGTGGGGGAGAGGTAAAGTCAATATGTAAATTATGATAGTCCGATTTTAATGATTTTTGTTGTTCTTCGTAGGTATGTACCTAGTCTATAGATTGTTTCTTAATTTTTACTACTTACATTATTACTTACTTACTTTCTTAATTACTAACTTACATAACTTGTAACCCGAAATGTGCAAGAATTTGTACGTATGTTTCATTTCATCAAACATATCTTCCTGCCAACTTCGCATGTGAATGCGAAGTAGGCAGAGTATCGAGTGCGAGCACCTCGATTCCTAGAGACCTGCCGAGGCCAAATTAAGATGGTTTATTCATCTTTAATATAGACTAAGATTATGAATAATAAAAAAACAAAACTTAATCAATAACACTATACTAAATAACACTATATTATTAACACTATGTTTTATAATTACGTAACTTATCAAACATTTTTAGACAGAATTTATCTTAGTCTAAAACTTTTTATTTGTTCACGTAAAAAAGAGACAGCATTTTTTTACTAACCTATTATTAGCCCGTTATTTCTCTGTAGCTGAATAGGATACAATAGTTACGTTTTATCTCTGACAATCTTGAATAAGCCATACGAGCTGATCATTATTTTTTTATCCTTTCATTTTGTTAATGTTATGTGATTTTCGTATTCTCAGAGTCCTCACCACCCACCAGTCTACGGGCCACCTCACGGACAAGTTGTGATTAAGCATCCCGAAGGACCATCCTCGGCTTCTTTCGAACATTACCCTCAAGATTGGGAACTCTCTGGACCTGGACTTGGAAGCGAGTAAGTATTTACACGTTTTTTTGTAGTTAACACTTGTACTTATCCACATTATATACATAGCAAGTATAGATTCGAGTAAGTATTCTTTCACATCCCTATGTAATGTGTAAGGTATGTCGTAGGACTCTACTCGATAGTGTTACTGATTGCTACAGGAGTGATCCAATAATATATATTATTATATTATTCGAGTGTCGGACGTTACAGTTATCACATAATTATGTATATCTTTATTCTCTTAATAGGCTTAAGCTGTAACTATTTTTTCAGATACATATCGGACATTCACCGAAACGCGATATCGAACTTTAAGCCGCACGAGAACGACGTGAACGATATCAACGCGTGGGGTCTGGGCGCTCCGCCGGGTAAGACTTAAGCAAGCTATTTTTAACCCCCGACGCAAAAAGAGGGGTATTATAAGTTTGACGTGTCTGTCTGTGGCATCATAACTCCCGAACGGATACAGTGATTTTAACTTATTTTTTTGTATTAATAGTAACTTATGTGCGAGTGTTCTTTGACATATTTGATGAAAATCGGTTGAGCCGTTTAAAAATTGTGAGGGTGAAAGTGGGGAGATTGACCGAATGTTTTTTTTTTACTTTTTAAAGGGAAATTAAGTACTTGTGTTGGGGTTTTTTAAATTTTTAATTTAATTTTCTTTTATGATCCATGATGCGGATCGTGAACATTATCAAGTGAAGATACGTACGTATGCTTAAAGCATAGGAGCAAGAGCGTTCTACCATATTATATAAAGAAATTAAATTACCTGATGTATTTTCAAATATTACTACTACAGAGTCTGTATTTTACTAACTTTCTAGGTATAAAAATTGATAAATGTATGATAAATGATAATGTATGTAATTAGAAATCGCATATTAATTAATTTAGCATTGTAATCATAGGTTTGTATATGTATTAAGAAGAACAAGCGAAGTGGCAGACTTAATTGCATCTCTCCTAGCTTTCCATGGATATATTTCTTCCGTTTTTCAATGTGGGATTCCCATATGGGGAAATTCTACATTACTTATAAATAATTACAATCTTTAGAGTACAAAAGAAGTTTGTAATTTCAACATTCCGTCATTCACCATTGGTTTGATACAAAGTTTCACAGCAAAGTAATCGTAGGAGCTTTGAAGTAGGTCGTAAATAATGATATTATACATAACTCTCTTTTGCTGCAGAGAGTACAAACATGCAGCTCATTTTCCAGTCTTAAAACTCCGCTCACAAAGTCGAAGTATAATAAGTGGTCTATTAAAAAACAACAAACCCGAGTGTACAAAATTTACTACTACAATTAGAAATCAGATACTTAATAAGATATTACGATCAATCATCTAGTGTCTTTTAGAGACGCCAGATATCTGTTCGTAATATCTAATAATATGTATTCTATCTGTAATGTATCTAGTCTATATTTTTGTTCTTGTTTGTTTTTTGTGTTACGCGTTTAATCCGTGAATTAAGAATGGAATTCTAGTATTTTGTTAGTAAGGTAGGTCATGGATGTGACCAGGAGATTCAAAACGCAGAAAGAAGGAAAATAGTAATCAAAACTATACCACACTAGCCGACCCGGAATAGTTCGTCTCGTTTGAAATTAAGATCTACTAAAAGTTTGTTTGTATTAAAGCATCGTTTTCCCATTTTCGCCGTCTTAGTCAATGTTTCTGGTAGTTTTTAAGTAAATCCAGTATAACAGATTTCTTTTTTTGCCTGTTACTCAAAAACTATGTACCTACAGCAGAAAATTTAAAAACGGATTTAAAATGCTTTATTTAAGGCCTTTTATTTGATACCTGATACAAAATAATTGTCGAATATTTATTGTTTGACCCCCCACTTAGGTCGCTCTAAATCCTAATTTCACCCATGTTCGAAATTTAAAAAAAAAATATTAAGTATATCTACACTTTTACAAACACCTTACCAAAACTTATGAATATTGGATCAAAATTACTTGAGTTATCGTTGACAAATGTACAAACATACAACTGCAAAACCCATCTGTACCCAGAGACCTTCACTCGATTCGCTACCTTGTTCAATTATATCCCTCATAATGGTTTCAAAAGAAGGTACCTATTTGACTTGCTGTTAGAGAAAAAATGTTGTGATAGTGTAGAGGTTTTTTTATTAGATTTTTAGTTAAATAATAAAATATTTGTAATAATGATTAATTTAATAGATCTTTCAAACCCACACTATACTTATTGTTGATTGGTTTTAATTAACGGAGTTGATGCAAGCTCTCCTTGGGAGTAGGTTTTTTTAATATTCAATCTAATATTTACCAAGATATTCTTTCAATGTTACTTTGTAATGTTGCCATTGTGGATGCGATCGGTATGCTGCCAGTTGCCGAACGCCCGTTTACTTCCACTCGAGTCAGGTGAGTCGTTAGAAGTCGGTACACAGGAGATCTAACCTTCCTTTTTCAAGTTTATATACCATTATTTCCGCCACGCATATACGTAGTTCCTTTCTCGAAATTTTCACCTATACATATCGCCATATACACCGATCTGTGAAATTTTCTAAATATATGTGGTACAGTTTAAAAGATTTGCATGTATTCGCTGCGTTCGAAACAGGATTCCGTAACATATGTATTTTGTACATATCGAACTCGCTGTGCCTGCAAAACTTTCACCTGGCCTGTGCGGTTCGGTTTTTCTATATTTATGTTTCAATAGTTGTTCTATTGTGTGATAAGAAGTACCTATTCAAAAAGCTAAAACACTGCAAGTATACATTGGATACAGTACCTACAGTGCTTTTTAAGTTATAAATGAAGTAACCAACGTAATTTACGACTTATTTTCAATTTCAGGTCAATCAGCCAACGTCGGTGAATACCCAGCCGCCAACTCCGTTATGTCCAACGTAGTCCCTAACTTGGCTCCTAACATGCCCCCTGCCGCTAACAATAGGGTCACTGTCAATGGAAGGTAAAAACAAACTTATATTTAACACTACTCTCAATGAAAATACCTACAATAATAACAAAGCTCTGTTACTTCCAACCTCTTTACAAAAAGGAGGATGTTTTAACTAGTTGTATGTTTTCTACAGTGTTGTCCAAGTTGTGAAATTTGTAACTATATGTGTCTACTAATTATGTAAGACTTTATGAAAAACCTCTATATATAGTTGTACTTTGTGATGCTTGTTTTTCTTTACTTAACCGGAGAATTTCCTAGACGCACATGCCGGGGGGCAGGTTTGCAGATATGTCGGCTGGACCTACGTAGACCCGCGTAATGTTTGCTAGTAAAGGACCATCGCAGGCAATCTGGTAGACTTGCATTGCTATATTAGCGAGATCTACAGATTTGCCCGCGGGTATGTACGTCTATTGAATATTTGCAACTTGACTACATTTATAATGTACATAATAGCAACATCTACAAAAAAAAGATAGAGATGGCATTAATAACGACAGACCAATCGCACTTAGTCTAGTATTTCTAAAGTGCTGGAAAGATGCACATTAGATTGAATGAACTTTCTGACAAAACATAACATCATAAAAATGGAGCAAAATGGGTTTCAAAAAGGTAAATCTATAACATTGTCACTGCATAATCTTGTTAAACACATACTGACAAAAAGCTACCCATTCTACTTTTGTCCTTGACATGTCTACAATCTTCGATAACATTGATCACAATATGTTATTTTTAAAAAAATGTGAGATTTATGGGTTATGAGGTTTGGTACATTTCTTCAGGTCATATCTTACAGGTAGAAAGCGAAATATTCATATACCTAATGTTAATAAAAAACAAATAAACAATATAGTATAGATCAAAGATAAAAGTAGTAAAAGCTGGTATTCCGCAGGGAAGTATCCTGAGTTCCCTAATCTTCCTACTTAGCAAAAACGACCTTTCAGAGACAAATAACCATACGTAAGAAAAAAATAAGTATAAAAGTAAAATAAATAAAACTATTAAAGATATTATAAGTTAGCTTAGATTTAACAACCTTAAATTGACATAAACATGACTTAACTATTAAAGAAGTAACTCATACAAAGTTTTTATGAGTAGGATTAGACAATGATTGCTTTTGGGAAGAACAAATTAATTTATTATGCGAGAAAGAAACCCTTTTGCCTACACACTTTGCAGTTCCCGGCAACCATCAACGAACAAGCTGCTTTACAAGTTTGTTATGGGTATGTTGCATCTTTGGTCAGATATAGTATTATTTTATGGGGAAATTCTCACGATATAAATAAAGTATTTATTGTTCAAAAACAATGTGTTAGAGCTGTATGTAACGTTAGCACATGGAAAACTTGTAAGCTTTTTTTTATAATTCTTACAGAATATTGGCTACACGAACACTCTATTATTCCAGCAATGCCAGGCTATGATAAATATCGTACTTATACTAACATCAATAAAAACGGTGGCGTTGTTGCTTATGTAAAAGATAAATGGAATGTAGAGGTATCAGAACCGAACCTAATTGAAGCAAACTGTTTACAACTATCACTTGTAGAAATATGACTATCCTGGGCATCTACCGTTCTCCATCCTTC
Source organism: Calephelis virginiensis (assembly GCA_002245475.1). Lineage (NCBI taxonomy): Eukaryota > Metazoa > Arthropoda > Insecta > Lepidoptera > Riodinidae > Calephelis > Calephelis virginiensis. The sequence continues at coordinate 22,437 of NJDC01002100.1, read as the reverse complement.
AAAAATGTTGATACATTCGTAGCTAAAACAAGTGAGGTATTGAAAACAGTCAAGTACTCTAAGCATATAGTCGTATTATGCAATCTAAATCTAGATATTCTAAACGGTAACTACAGCAGCCAGTGGGCCGATTACTTGTCTGTTATGTCAGAAAATGAACTTTTGCCACTAATTCATAAACCTACTAGAGGAAAAGCGTGTCTCGACCACTTTTTTTATTTTATATTTTGTATTGTTTGCAAAACTCGACATTACAGACCACTACATATGTATGGCGGCTATATCCCTTTTCCACAAAAATAACTACAGTAAAGTAACCAAATTAACTACTGACTACAAAGCAGCAGCAGCAGATCTTATGCTAAAAGACTGGTCAATAGTAAGACAATATACAGATGTTAATGTGTCGACGGAATGTTTTAGTAAAATGGTGCTATTTTGTCCAACACAAGAGAGGTTGTAATTAATCGTAAGCAATATAATATCAAGCCCTGGATTACACAAGGGGTCATTAAATGTATGAGACACCAAGACAAACTAAATAAAAGATCTAAAACAGACCCGTCTAACCTAACTAAGCTACTGGAGTATACTCGGTATCGTATTTTTTTCGATACTCTATTTAGAAACGTACGTAAAACATACGAACAAAGACAACTTAACCTGCATATGAACAACCCTAAAAAATTGTGGAATACGATAGGAGACATAAGCGAGACGACTAAAAAACGAATAGTCCCAAGTGAGTTTACAAAAATTGGAACAGACATTAAGGACTCTCACATAGCTATTTCTCATTAGTAGGAAAGTGCCTTTCGGATAAGATTTTATCTCAATTGGGAACTTCAGAATCTAAACCGACAGAAAAGAAAAAAGTAAAGGCACCTATGCACAATTCTTTTTACATGAAACCAACTGATACTAAAGAAATAGAGTTCATCATCTTGAAATTTACGATTATTAGCGCGCCAGGGTTAGATGGTTGTAATTCCGATTTTATTAAAAGCATTTTATTAAGACATTCCATCGTAGAGTACATTTACAATCTAAGTTTAAGTACGGGTATTTTTCCAAACAGCCTAAAGTAGCAGCGATAACGCCAATTCACAAAGATGGACCAACAAATAACCCTTGTAACTACAGACCCATAGCTTTAATTAACATTTGCTCAAAGATACTGGATAAAATAGTAAACATACGCCTAATTAACTTCATAGAAAAAAAAATATCTGACAGACAATTTGGCTTTCGACGGGCAAAATCTTTAGAGAACGCCGTCGTCTTACTATCCAACCTTTTATGCGCTAATTTAGATGCAAACCGTTACTGTGTAGGAGTATTTCTAGATTTATCTAAGGCTTTTGACACTATTTCTAGAGATATTCTTCTTAGAAAACTGGAAAGACTCGGTTTTCGTGGCCTAGCGCTCCACTGGATGTCGTCATACCTTAAAGGAAGAAAACAGTGCGTCCGTATAGATAATAATAACATTAGTGATCAACTTTCAGTGGATTGCGAAGTTCTCCAAGGAAGTATTCTTGCTCCAACTTTGTTTTCCCTGTACATGAATGATTTACTCGATCTCACAATCCCAAATGGGGATCTGCTACGCTATGCAGATGACATCGGCATTTTATTCCACGAAAACACTTGGATTGAAGCTCTGAAATTTTGCGAAAAGGGACTGGTTACTTATACATGAATGGCTAAATCATAATTTACTTAATTACTTACCCTTAATACGAGGGTGGATTCAAAAGTTGTAAGCCCGACCAAGAAAATGAAAGAAAAGTGGGTCTAAATTTATTTTTATTTTTCGACATAATCTCCATCTAGCTCAACACACTTCTTCCACCTGACCTGCAACTTGTTTATCACACGCACACGCACAGTAGTAACATGTAAATAATACTGCTATTGCGTTGATGGTTCTCGTTCGGAGCGACACAAGTTATTTGGTTACGGAATCAGAAAACATACAAATAAACAGATTTGTTGGAAGTTAAAAATCCACAAACACTAAAGGTACATTACCAAAATGACATAAGCATTTTAAGCATCTTGGGTATATAAGTGCCTGTCTGCCTCCTATTCTAAAATGTACCATTGCACAACACGATAATCAGAAGCATTGCTGTTATGTCAGCAGTCGGTATATGCAAAATGAATTACTTAAGAAAAGTCTAATAATAAAGGTAAAAATAAGGTAAATAATAAGAGGTAAAGTCTTATAAGCCACTGATTTTTTATAGGTACTATTACTTTTACCGTAATATTATACTATCTACCTACAGTCAACTGAGTAATCTATAAGATTGTAATTATCTATCCTTATTCACGGTCGTTCAAATTTGTACATCACATATACCTGACCCCGCACCTCGCTGGTATTACAGATATTCAAAAAAGGACTGTCGCAAGCTCTGGTGCCTGCGGCACTGTGTGTATGTTATTATTTGTTAGAAAATAATTTCCTCGAACTTTATATTTATGTGTGAACAATGAAGTAAAAAATATTTTCAGACCGCAAGGACCTCCAAACCAATACTATAAAAGCAAAAAAGTAAATCTTCGAGATCCAGCACAAGCGGAGAAAGAAGCATTGGTAAGTTAATACATTTTGTAAAATGTTTCCTTCTCAGACATAAATACATTTTTTAAAACCAATTTGCTAAAAATTTTAACGATGGCCTATGTGTTCCGATCTGAAAAAGATGATTGGCAAACAGCAGATATAAATACACATATCAAAAAAGTCTGTTCTTTTCGGTTTGGTTTAGAAGTCTAAACCGAACCTATGTCCAACACTTCTTTTCTACATCCGCGGTATACCTTCCATTCCTGCTAAAACCACAACCAAGACATACAATTTTCATTCATTTGTTCTATCAATACGTCGTCAACTAAATTTTTTCAAAATACCATTACTTTGATTTTCTATAAACTTAAATGTAAGTCTCTTTCTTTACGTTCACCTTTCCTAACTGTGACCAGTGTTTGCAGCTCAGATGGTACATAGCTCAAAAGCATTATCTGCATAATGCAGGCAGTTCACCACTTGGTTACCCATAAGCAACCTTCGAAAGAATTAGATAATAAAAACAAGAAACAAGCGTAAATACAGCATATAAACAAAAGCAAGATAAACAAGCGTCCTGACAATGTTAATAATAAAATCCAAGGCGATATTTAAATACATTGACTGCACAGCACGTAATACTCGTCTATCCCATAATCCGTTAAAATGTTCTAAAATTTCTTACAAACAACCGTGTCAAACTGTTTTTCGAAATTCGCGAAACCAGAGAAAACCTTCTAGCTCACAGCCAAATGCTCTCTTTTTGAAGTTAAGGACTGAAAACATACATACATATCTTGACGCCAAGTTCCTTACGGGGTAGGCAGAGAGTATGAATTGCCAGACTTCACGATCTCCTGACAAACCTGTCTGGTTTTCTTCACACTCATTACCCTTTTTATACAAACACGCCAGTTTCGGAGACTCTTGACACCATTCTCGGATAATATCCGAGTGATCTGATCATGGAATGTCAACCTGTACTTTTGGGCTCTACAACATCTGAGCTTCAGACACTGGTCACAGTTATGGAAGGTAATTGTAAGGAAAGAGGTTTACATTTGAATGCGACGAAAACCAAAGTTATGGTGTTTTAGTTGATGATGGTGTGTTGGAGCAAGTAAATGAAATTGTATATCTTTGTTGCGCTTTTAACAGGGATGGAAGGTATACCGCGGATGTAGAGAGGAGAGTGTGTGTAGGGAATAGTTTGAATGGAGCGTTGGGTTAGCTATTTCAAAGAGAGGTTTTGAGTCAAAAAGCTAGACTCGCTTTGCATAATTCTGTGCTTATCCCTACGTTATTGTATGGTAGCGAGATTTGGGTGTGTCAGAAAAAGCATGTAAGTAGGATAAATGCGGTCAAAATGAGAGCACTATGGAAAACCTGTGGTGTAGCGCTCGCTGACCGCATTCGTAACAGTGAGATTCGAGAAAGAGTGGGATCAAAAGAAAGTATTGGTGTTAAAACGCGAAAGGGCATGCTCCGCTGGTTCGGTCATGTGGAAAGAATGACAGCTGAGAGATTGACAAAGCAGATATACAATGCAAATTTGGATGGATGTAGGTACCCGGGGAGACTGAAAACATTTGTTTCGTATTTCCTTTTCCAGACCCGATACAGTCTTGAGCCTCTCGCATTCCATCTGATATCTCTTGCATCCTCCATTCTACAATTCTGCCATATACTTTTGATGCCAACCCAGAAAGAGTCCCTAACATCAAAACCACCTAGCTTAATAATTTCAGCCGTAACCATGTCTACTCCCGCAGGCTTGCCATATTTCATATTTTTGTCCGTGCTAAAAGTGGGCCCCTGTAGGCTCTCGTCAAATTCATTCAACACTTCCGGATTCGTCTATCAATAATCGTATATCTATAAATCAAAATCAAGTCTATCATACTCATTTGATCATTCTTCCTCCATGTATAAGAAAGTGTCCTTACTCCGAAAAATTGGCACAAGGCGCTTTTATCGAAGCTCCCTTCTTACGGTCTTCCTGAGAAATTATGCAATTGGGTCACTAGTTTTTTGACGGAGCGCAGCATTAAGGTCGTTGTCGACGGAATGTGCTCGGAGTCCTAGCTTATCAATGCTGGTGTTCCCCAAAGCTGTGTTATGTCTCCTGCTCTGTTTCTTCTGCATATCAATGACATGTTGCAAATTAGTAACACTCATTGCTATGCAGACGACACTACTGGGAAAGCCTTATACTTTGGCCGTCATAATATATCTCGGGAACATGTCATTGAGAGCCGGAAACAACTTGTGTCTGAAAAGTGTCAATATGTCGTTTTAAGGCCTTTTTTGGGATGTTTTCGGTGACGGGTCATTGTAACCTGATTCAAATCATCTAAAAAACATTTCTAGAGCACGTCCTATGCGTGTTGGAAGTGGCTGTTACAATTTCTAAACTGCTAGCTAAATAAACAAATAATAACCGTGCCTAATCCTTAATAAAATTTTAGTATTGTCATCTAACAAAACAATTTTTTAAAACTGCTTTTATTACAAGGTAGGGATCCACTGTTTTTTTTTTTGAATGACTAATTTGTTGCTAATCTTACGATTTTTACAACTTCACCGAACTTTGTGGGCCGAGCAGAGTGCTCAGCCCGAAACATCATTATTTAGATGGATTGGGCTGTTACCTACAACGCCAGCACCAAGGGCTGTCTCCCGGGAGACCGTACCTCGACTTGGTGCTGCGTTCTGGTTACTGGGTGGACTTGGTGGAGGAGTATTTGTGGCTCGTCGCTCGGCGTTAGGCACCGGGCGCAAGAGAGGTCTTCGTCGCCGAGACCGGCGGCGACGGTGCAGTGTTGTGTTAAGGTGATGTGAGATTGTCGTGTTCCGGTTTGGAGTTGGGAGAATAGCGTTTGCCGCGGTTATTGGGTCCGGGGGATCCGATAACACGTGGCGGGGCCTTCCATGATCGGGGGGAAGGGATCCACTGAAGATATCCAAGCTAGTATATTGGTTAACGGTTTTTGCAATTCGATAGTTAAGCGAATGTTGTCCCAAATTAGTTCTTATGTCAGGCAAGTGTAAAGTCTTACGATTGTGTAATCGTGACCCGGGTCTAGGTATCTTAAAATTTATTTGTGCTTATAGTTTTGGAGAATTAGTATAATTATGTAAAATTTTGTAAAAAAAAAACATACAATCTGCTGTATTTCTTGGGTTTTGCAAAGACTGTATCTTAAAATGAGTCAGTCGTTCTTTATAAGATGTAAGAGTTTTACACTTATTATCCTTATATGTCAGACAATGTATGAAAAGTTTTTGTACACGCTCAATACAACTGTGATGAACTTGACAGCCCGGGTTACAAATTACACTGTTGTACTCTAAAATTGTGCGAACAATTGTGTTATACACATTTATAGTTAACCAAAAGTCCTTAAATATTGTCATTTGTCTGTTAATGAAACCTGACAACTGCGAAGATTTAGAAATTATATGGTTGTAATGATCCCTAAAGTTCAGTGCACTGTCCATTATTACATCGAGATCTCTTAAAGAACTCACTTCCATAACATTATGGCCATCAAGTACATATGAATTATAATTTTGTGTTTTTTTTCTACTAAATCTAAGAAATTGACATTTAGCCTTATTGAGGGTCATATCATTTATGTTTATGTTATAGTCATAAGTAATCACGAAGACGATAACTATGCACTGATGTAAAAACGCTAGCAAACTTTAGAAAAGGCTTATACTGCGCCGTGAGAGTAAACTGACATACTAAAAATCTTATGACTCTGAATCAAAATTGAAACTTAAGAAGGGTCAAATAGCACTAAGCGCAGCTGAAACGATATCGCGTTAGATCGTTAATTTAGTTTTTTTATTTCTGGTTTTGAAAGAGGAGAGAGAAAGGTGATTCCCAGGTGTTTTCTGCTACCAAGTACTGGTCCAAAAATATGTATCTCAACGTCGTGCGTTAATGTAAAGTCTTAACAACATCCGAAAGTCGTATTCAGCGTTCATGTTTCCATTTATAAAAACGAGTTCCGTTTGTCTGTTCTTCATTATACCTGATCACAACATAGCAGTTGAGCCGCTGTATGAATGCTTTCCTGAACGGACATCAGCCTTTGACTATTTCCAACACGACAGTACTCTCTTACCCTTCTTGCCTTAACCCAAATTGCAGTGATCGTAAAATGAAATTTTGTATTGGGGTAATAATCAAATTTTTTGTACTTTTCGACATGACAAAACGTCCTCGTGAATAATATTGAACAAATCTACTACTTAGTAGTAAAATGTATTTTTAAAAATTAAAGTATATTGCTCCCTAGCTGGTAGCGTTGATTTTTCGAAAAAGAAGTACATATTTATGTTTGTTTTTATTTTTATTTGGTCGCACCTCTTGTTGTTGCCATACAAAATATTTTGTCCTCATTAAATAGTCTGTAACAAAAACATCCAAAGGATATTTTTCGATTCTAAGTTATTTAACAAATTTAACATAGTAATGCTAAGTTATAGCTTGTATTACTAATACGGATCGCATAATAATTAAATTATTTCCAATCGATAAATGTTTGTCCACAATACTTACCATTTTTGTTATTCTTTTTTGTTACATCAGTAACTAGCAGATATTTTTCCTTGCCACTGGCAACATTCCGAATTGAAGACCATATACCGTTATGGTATTTGTAGCACCAATCGGCCATTTTGTCGGGAAACGTCATTTGAACCAGTTCATTTTTGAATCACGTCACGGTTTTTTCAACATTAAAGTACTCATTTTTGTGATTAATCATTTTATTCCAAGATAAGTTTGAATCTCAGCATTTTACTCATCCATGCAACGGTTTATTATTACTAATATCAACAGCAAACATGATTTATACCTTAGATATGTATTTGCTGTTTAACATTAAGTTAAGTGAATTCAACATGCGTTTATTTTCATTTTCGTTACAATTTGAAACGTTTTTTTGGCCAAGTAACAAAAATGACATAACAAAAACCGCTAAAGGTAATTTCACAAGGTTAGTGTCTTTAATTTTTGTCTGTATGTTTGTCTGTCTATCTTCCAGCCGCCATTCACTCTCAATCTACTAAACCGATCCTGACCAAATTAGGGTAGCAGACCTATTCTATCTTTCAAAGACGTTATCTGGTTTACCTACTCAAGAAGTTCTCATGGGATAGTGAAAAAAGGCAAAATGAAAACTGAAATACAATTCAGACATGCGTTCATTTGGTTTGTTTGATATGTTGTACTTTACTTATTGTTCCGGAAATGTTTCCAGTTCATAAGTTTTACAGTTTAGAAATAACAAATATAAAACTTAGTGTAAGTAGTCCAATTAATACTTGCAGTATGTAGGAATAGATATTTAAACAAATAGGTTATCTTACATACACATGCACACATATCTTTAAGTCATGCTCTATCGAGTTAAGCAGAGAGTATCAAGTCCTTTGCACGGTAGGCAGACAGAATCGAGTGCCAGGTATCAAGATTCCCTCATACCTAATTCGGTATTGTATTTTTATCTTACGTACACATATATATCCATACATATCTTCATGCCAAGTCCTTTTTGGTGGGCTATGTAGAGAGTATTGAATGAAAAGTGTCACGATTCTTGCAGACCTGGTTAAGTCATTCATAAGTTGACTTTTAGACTTTATTAGAAACGTATTTTTATTTTAGCACTTGCCCTGTGCTTGGAATAAATTTCTATAAATTTTAAAGAAAGAAAAAATTTCGCCCTAGACAGGATTTGAACCTGTAACCTTTTGTCTAAAGCCGACGAATGCTCTAACCAATTGAGCTACTGAGGATTCAAGTCCCGTGGCGAAATTTTTAATTCCTTTCTAACCCGTTAACGCGGGTAGTTATGTCCTGTAGATACACAATTCTGAGTACCCACCAAATGAGTTCATCATTACAGATGAAATTCACATTTTAGAATGGCCATAACTTTCGTTTCTCGCAACGTATTTTTATTTTAGCACTTGCCCTGTGCTTGGGATAAATTTCTATAAATTTTAAGAAAGAAAAAATTTCGCCGTTATCCTTTCGTCTCAAGCCGACGAATGCTCTAACTAATTGAGCTACTGAGGATTCAAGTCCCGTGGCGAAATTTTTAATTCCTTTAGAGATTTTTTTAGGCTTGAGACGAAAGGTTACAGGTTCAAATCCTGTCTAGTGCGAATTTTTTTCTTTCTTTAAAATTTATAGAAATTTATTAGAAATCTCAACCATACTAAAATTTTTGAACAAAGTGGCTAAATAGGAATGGTAGCAAGAGTAAACAATTTAGTGAGGAATTAGTTATTATTCATCTTTAATTTAAAATAAGATTTAGAAAAAACACTTTGATTTTTCTCATACAAACTGTTAATAGGTGTCAGGCGTAACAAAGTTGGCCGGGTAAGCTAGTCAAAAATAAAAAAACTTTGCATATATGTACCTAATCATAATATTGGTTTCGTGTTTTAAGAAATGGCACGCACATCCGCTGAAAGACAGAGAATGTACAGAAAGCGTCGAAATCCCGAAAAATATGAAGCATAAAAAATCTGATAAAAATATTATAAAACTGTGTTTAAAATTTGTCACATGTGCATGAGCTCCAATAGTTCCTTTTTGTTACGTTTTTGGTTACGCAGTTCCATTTTGTGACAATATTCAATTTTGTTTTCTTTTTGTTAAGGTACAAAAACTTTGAATATCACCCATTAATGCCCTGAGTCTTTGTTTAATGTTTCCTACACGATTTGTTCTGATAATCGGTATTGCTGTGAAGTATAGGTGTGCACTTTATTGGGAGTTGCGGTGGAAGACCTTACTCATGGAGTCGGTTTCGCACTGTTTGGGAGCTAACAGCAACACCACTTGAGTTTCGTAGCCAAGCTATTTCTCAGGTGGATTAACATCGGATGACTTCTTCAGTTGGTTCCGTGTGGTAGTATTGCCAAGGTAGCAATACTCCACAGTTTAGCAGCTGTTCAGCCAGATCTCCTGTGTTATTTAAACGCTGCCAAAGACGCCAAATAACCCTTATGTTTGTACCAAAACATATACTTGTTATTTATGTATTTTAATAGATTTCTTTATCAGTTCTGAGTCGATTTTAAGAATTTCTTTACCATTTGGAAAAGAGACTCCTTCTGAATTTCCGTTGCCTCTTAGCTTGGGTCTAATGGAATTCCAGAGAAATCGAGGTGTCTCTAGGCGGCTGGAATTTCCTACCATCAGGAAATCCGTCTGCTTGTTTGCCTTCCAATATTATAAAAAAAATTGTGTACTTCCTAGATGATTTACTTATTGAAATCGAAGTCGACATTAATAACATTTCCATTTTTTGCTGGCAACCCTATACATCAACTTAAATTGTAATAAAATTTGTAAAAATTGTAATGAAACTGCACCTATTTTGATATATTTTTTTCCTATTATCCGATCCCATGAAAGTAACTAGCATCGACAATTATCTGTTTACAACTGGCAATCCCGATAAACAACAGGCAACCCAACTTCTGCAACTTCGTCTCATTCCTACTTTAAGTCGGGATAATATCCTAATATTGCACAAATAAATGAATAAAAAACATTTAAAAAAATGTCCAGGAATTTTTCAGGCAACCCATTTTTAACATATTATCTGATGTACTCAATTTGCTATAAAAACCGGTTTCATCCTATTATAAGCTCGGTGTAGGTCGACTTAACTTCGGATCTCCGACTATAATAATCTGTGTGTTCTGAACTTAGAAGAATGTTCATCACCTTTGCTAGTATACATTTAACCTTAGCTTTGGTGCATAGATATACTAAAACCTGATACTTAAGCCTGTTGCACAAGTGGGTTTACGGAAAACCTACCCGCCAAATCGGAACATGAAAATGATTTGTTTCATCAATTTTGCATTACTAAATTTACTCTCTGTCTTTTCAAGCTTTCATATCCTCTTTATTCTATCAGAAAATCCTTCTATCTAATTACCTACAAATCTCATAAACATATGGTTACGAGTTGTTACTATGTACATGTACGTCGTATTTCAGATTCGAGCGGCAGCTTTAGCAGCGAGAATACCGCCATCTCCTGTGCGGGATGAGCTGTTGAGGGTCTCAGCTGCAAAGCTGTCTGAATCAAACCGGATCAAAGTGGAGACTGACTTAGTTAGACAACAACAAGAGATCCTTGCCTCTGCGGATCCGGTACGGATTCTTATTATAAATCTGTAGAGTAGTAAATTCATTAAGATGAAGATATTTAAAAAAATAGGTTTTTGAGAGTAAAAAGGGGGCAGCAAATCAAACTCCTAAATGTTTTTGGAATTTTTATCTGTCTGTATAATGACCGCAAATGACGTCGAATTTACTGAACTGACCGTAACGAATTTCGGCTGTGAGGTATTTTGTTCCGAGGCAGGTATGGGATACCTTTTATACGACTCACTCTAGAAAAAATAGCAAATCTGCGTCCATGGTTTGCAATACCTAACATACTCGTACGTTGAATCGCTACAAGAGCTTGCGTCGCAATGTGGCGGCTCTGGTCGCGCCCGCCTTAGGCTTTAATCGACGCACATTTACTATTTGCTTATTAAGCTTTGTGATTCAGGCTTCCAAAGTATTAAGCAAAATAGCATGGGATGGTGCCGATTCTTATACAACTTGTCTAAAATTGGTTGAGTTACATCTCAACCTCTCATCTAGCTTGTGCCAATCAGATTAAAAAAGTAATGAACGATGTTGGAATTCTAATCAGTATCTAAATATATTTTTATTTTTCTGTTATTTACGCGATTACTTGGCTAACTACTAACACAACAAAAACGTAATTAGCAAAATTGATCCAACTGTTCACGCGTGGTGCGACGACCAAGTGAAATAAGGATTCATTTTTATATAAGATGAAAAAAAACTCTACTTAATGGAAACTTAATATCTCAACTTCAGGTCAGTAACGCAACGCTACAAGGTTTTCACTAACAACTCACTCTCACGCCATACACAACATCGCTATTAAACAGTTGTAGAATAGAATAGGATAGGATAACTCTTTATTGTGAACCAAAATGCATTAAAAATAAAAACACTAAAAATAAAACTTACAAACTAAGTGACATACGTAAGTAAGGCGGTTTTATCGCCAAAACAGCGATCTCTTCCAGGCAACCTTATGTTATGTTCTTGATACACGAAAAAGTAATATAACGCATAAAATTAGTTTAAGGCAATAGACAACAAAAACCGATTAATTTTAACCAAGTCAGATTGAACGTAGAAAGTGACGTTTAATCATATTTTCGAGATATTGATATTTGGGGCATTCCTGACTTCTACAGTTAACGAATTCCCAAGATTTACTGATAGCGATGCTATGATCGACTATATTAATTAGTGTTACAAGAGGGTACTTAAAGAGAAAGATTATCATTTGAATTACGAAATTTTACCTCAGTATTGCATAATTTAAATCTTTCCTTTAAATAAGCAGGAGTATATGGGCTAAAGAGAATACACTTCGGCTATGAGAGAATATGACAATTCCGGCAAAGTTGGATAGACAATCACTTCAGCTTAGCAAGAAATTCCAAAACGCGATCATATTTACGTAATGAAAAAATTACTTAATACACAGATTCTGAAGACGCTTAAGTTTATTCACTTGGTCAAAAGTGTGATTTACGTAGTTAGCGACAACTTAATCTACAATGGTAGGAGAAATGGTGGAATAATCTCGGTGGGAACTGGAAGCAAAAACCGAAGACGCCTGAGAGAACTCCAGGCACAGAAAACTTTCCTACTGATCTTATTAAGTTGCTTGAACCAATAAAAGTTATTGCCAAAATAATTCCCTCAATTTTTACTCGGTTGATACAAGGAATAATGGCACCAATTTAATTTAATGTAGATGTATCGCTATTGTGGTGTGAAGAGAAAATAAAGAATTTAATTATTTTTTTTAGGATACTATCGCTGCTGAGAAATTCTACGGATCTCTGATCGAAAAGGTGGATAAGATATTGGGCACCATAGGAGTAATGGAGCCGACTTGTAAAGAACGTGCTGTTTGCGCTCTTTACAAAGACCCTTTCAAACATGCCCCTTACAGTAACCTAGTCTCCAATGAACTTAGCAAGTGAGTGTTAATTTTAATATAGATAATTACATCATAGCTACGATTACTTTGAATCTTGAATAAGACCTCTACTTGTTTTAGTTTTAGACTTTCATCATCTTATATATAAAATTCTCGTCTTATATATAAAATTCTCGTGTCACAATGTTAGTCTGCATACTCCTCCGAAACGGCTTGACCGATTCCTCTGAAATTTGGTAAGCATATTGGGTAGGTCTGAGAATCGGCTAACATCTATTTTTCATACCCCTAAAAGATAAGGGTGACTCACCCCAATTTTTTTAAATAAATCACATTAAAAATATAGCAGAACAACGTCTGCGGGGTCAGCTAGTAATATACAAAATATAAAACCAGAATAAAAAAAATATTCACGTGAACCATACAAGCTTGTGCTCGTCCACATTTTTGTAAACTACCCCCGGATCGGAGTCGCGGTCACACATTTAGAAGATCCGGCGGAGGCAACTCAGCGGGCTTGTCCGTTTTCAAAAACGATAACTATAATGTTACAATATAGAAGAAAATACAAATTAGAAGCTAATATACGAGAATGTACGTCATAGATAAAAAAAAATATTACAAACTAGCCAACAAAGCAATCTTCGTATCGCTTGACATTAGCACATACCAACAGTTTGTAAGGATAAAAGATTTTTTTTACGATATTGGAAAGGCAAACAAGCAGACGGATTTCCTGATGGTAAGACATTCACGCTGTATAGTGACACCAACGGTGGTAATGGTGCGTTGCCAACTTGAGACCGGGATGTTAGGCCTCAAGCAAAAGTAAGTTTACTAGCTACCTTACCCTTCAAACCGGAACACGTCATGACGTTATGGCGGTAGGAATAGGAAAGGCGGAGCTACCAATCCGGGATTTTCCCACTTTCCTTTCATCTAAAAGTAACTAACAAAATAAAAACAGAATTAGCAAAATAAATCCATCCATTCAGGCCTGATGCGGTGAAAATGCAGTCGAGATTGAAGCAGCTACTCCCAAGCATGTTCGTCATTTTAACAATTTGACATTTTATTTTAATATATTTTTTTATGTATTTCCTGTCATCTTGATAAATACCGATCAATTGTTTCACAAAATTTAAATGTTCATCGGAAAATCGTCACTGTGGTCTACCGATTCGGCGTCGGACTTGAGTTCTTGAGGTCCCAGCTTCGATCCCCGTGTCGTACAAAAAAATAGGAAATGTATATATTCATTCTTCTTATAAAAATAACGTTGCCCGGGATTGGATATATGCCGGGTTGGCGTTAGGCTTGCCACCTATCACATTGTTGGACTTTGTGTCTTCGGCTAGTCGTGGGTGTCCTGGTTGTGCCTCTGCCTGCCTCTTCTGGGATATGGGATCGAAGATACTTCAGAAAACTCCTACAAACTCTTGTTATTTTGTGATAACAAATATCATTAATTTTTATTCTTTCTGTTACCTGCGTTTTGTGTTTAATTTAAGTTACTGTTTAACTTCTGACAGGAATTCAAAATGACATAGATAGATAGATTTACCCCAAGAGAGCTTGTTCGCAATCGTTTTTAAAGTTAGTTGAAACTAGTAAAAGTTGAAGGCTACTTTTCATTATCATGTATTCTATACACAGAATATTGTTAGTATGAGTTCTCTGCGAACATTTAAATTTTGTGAAAATTTGAAACTCCTGACTAATTAAGATAGTTTTTTACAAGATAATATAAGAAACATCGATGAAATGATTTTTGCCAAAAGTAAATATCTTTAAGTTTCCGAGTATGAGTATCATGTGAGTCTGCTGCAAAGTATCCCAGAAGGGTCACTTACGTACGAATTATTTTATAATGTAGCGTAGGTACGGTTATATACTGCATTTTAGGATAATTTATAATTCGGTATTATCGGCTCTGCTGCAGAAGTTGACACCTTAGTCAGGAGTAGTTTTCTGATATCGCTGGAGGTTATTGTATTGACCAATTCCTAGTGATTTTGATGTACTCGTACCTATCTAACATTAGTTAAATACCTTAGTCAATTAGGTTAATAACTACATTTTTGCTATTCGATTTTTTAGCCGTTTCATGAATGACAAAAATGTTACATATAAAGAACAGCAGAAACAGTGCTCTATTTTCGATAAATCGTACGAATTGAACATGTTCTTACATTTTATATACTGAATGTACTCGTATATTACAAATTTTATTTTTATTTCAGAGATTCCAACGAGTTAGTTCCCCCGGCTGACAGTAAGATGGCAATAAGATATTACAAGTACGTCCAAGCCGCAAGAGAAGGGCAAGATCACAAAGACTGCGCAGCCATTTATCCAAGTTGCAACTTAGACTATAGCTAGTGTAAGAATATTTCATGGTAATTTGTAATTACGATAACATTTACCGATACTGAACATTAATTATATTTAATATTATCCTTTAAATAGAATTCCTTAGAAATAAATGGCGCTTGTGTCAAATGTAGCGTTATTACTATCTGTTTGTTAATACATTGTACTTATTTAAATTTACTTTTATCAAATATTATTTATTTAGATTAATTTTATTTCCTAAAAATGAATAGAAGGATATTAAATATAAAAACAATTCTAAAGTTACGATATGTATGTGTACGCACGTAGACATACGCGCGTCCCCGACATACTGGAGCTACATAGAACAAATATCACTTGTGCTTTCTACAATATATTTTTGTTATTTTCCGTTTAGCCAATCGGTTTTACTACATAAGCAGTAGGTATCTAGGCTACCACAACTGGTAATTAAAATGAAATTATATTTTAAAAAGTACAAGTGATATTAAGTAGGTAAGTAATCAATTGTGTCCAAAAAGGAATTTCTTGCAACTTTTAGCTGGTTCACGATATTATAAACATGTAAGGGGTTTTCATTAAAGATGTGGAATGATTCTTTAACGAATAAAATTTTGGACCCATTAGCTTTATTTGTTACAAGTTTGTAACTTTCGAGTTACAAACTTGCAACTTAATTTAGAAATGTTTTAAACATATAAACAGCTCTTTTATAGTTGTACAGCGAAGATTCTTATAATTTATAACATATAAAATATTATTGTTAAATTTAGATAGGAATGTATGATTATACCTACTTCAGAATTAAATGAAAGTAGAAATAAATATTAAAAGTGGCATCTAGTGTTAAGATTGCATTTACTTGTTTAAATAATCACTATTATTGTACATTGTACAGCTATATCCAAAAGTTATAGTTATAACTTTATTACTAATTTATTCTAACTTAAGTAGGAAATTTGCGATAGTCTTTTATTTGCAGCAATAAAATGTCATGACGCTGCGCTTAATTATTTTTAAAATCCATTATGAATTAACAACACTAAAACTATAAATATTAGTTAACCTCTTACAAAACCTAACCGGCTTTTTCTGTCGGGGGCTAAAAAATAGGTAGGAACAGAATAGCACAATATTAAGAAATTTATCTTAGCGTTGCTCAATTATCCGCCTGTTAGATGAATTATTAAGCCTTCGTTAAAAAAGGATGATTATTGCCTTAATGCGATTGGACCACCCGAGCGGTTTCGCGGCTTACATTGTATTCCTTCGAATCAGGCATTCGGGCGGAAAGCACTAGCTTAAAATAATACACGCTACACATATTATTGTTAGCAACAGTCTGAGTTTTGTAACTTACGGCTTATTTTATTATGCGTAATTACAGAAATTAACTTTATAATGATATTTTCGTGAAATATAATGTGTATACCTTCTTTTGATTTAGTCAACAAAATACTTACTTAAATAGAAAATAGGTTCTAATTAGCCATCGTTTTACTTTATAATTAAATTGACTGATAATAATTTAAATAAACAAGTAATTTAGAACTTATTTATGCCTTCTAAAACTAACTTATATCTTTTGTTATCAGCATGTGTAATTGTTGAACTATATGCAGATTAATTGCTATCGTAATCGTAAGTGAGGAACAAACCTTTTTTGAAATAGGGTTTTGGATTTCGTTTCATGAAAATATATTCTTAAAACTTTTGCAATTTAATTGTTCGTGGAAGTTGACATGTTAGAAATATCAGGTAATATTTTTGTGAAACGAAAAAATTCTAAACTAATTTTATTTTAAGAATACCAATGAAAATGTACTATATGGCTCCTCACGCCATGACTGACTGTCAAGCAATGCGTGTGTACGTAAAACATTTCTAATGCCTCATCATTTTTTTTAAAGTTATATCTTTTAGGAACGCATTGTTTTACAAACAGTAGGTATCTGATCCTCTTAGTTTAAGGAAATCAGATTGAAAATATGAGAACACATCCAGATCTGAAGGCTGTTAGGTTGAAACGTGTTAAGTTAATTGAAAGAATATTTTATTTTAATCCAGTCATTAGGACAGTTGATAATTTATTTATTTGTTTTTTTTTTAATAAAAAAAACGGTGCAATGAATTTTATTTAATCATTACGATAAAAAATACCGATTTCGCGTCCTTACATTCAATTTTACAAATGTAATTTATGATTTATATGATACTGTAACGTAGTGGGGACGGCTTAGCTACCATCCATCACTATGTTACCAGAAAAATAAACAAACAAGCAAACAGACAAACCAGTATAGATAATCCTGATGACATGGCAGCCTAAAATAAAAAAAAAGTGTGTGTGTACTTATGTACACGCGTTAGAAGTTATACTTTTTCGGCGTAATAAGATAAAAATCTTTTTAAAAACTAAAATGTTATCTATAGCTAACTTCATAGCTAACTTCATCATGTCGGTTTTTCGTGACGCTGTGCGCGCGCATCGTAAAAATTTACCCTCATCATTTTTTCCTAACGCGCCAAAAGAAGTATAACTTCAAAAATTAAAGAAAATACCACTATATTAACATAAAGTCTGTACATTTCACACTAAGAACATTTTGCCGTCAAAAAAAATAAGGGCGTAGGATACGATGGTTTTAAAGGCTTTTCGTCGATGGAGTACGAAGGACTGCTGCTGTAAGCCTCAACGGTTGGGGTAGCGGGACCCCTTGGTGCCTTCCCTCAATAACTAGAAGCAGCAAAAACAGTGGGCAGCTGGGAAGGTGGCCAGAGAAGTGCACCGGCGGGGCAGCTACTGCCGGNNNNCCCCCCCCCCCCCCCAACACCACCGAGCAGCACCAGCAGGCACCAGTCAGCAAGCAGCAGTTCCTCCGTCACTTGTTTTTTGTCTTGAGTTCCGTCAACTTATCGAGTCAG
The DNA here is from genome assembly GCA_002245475.1 of Calephelis virginiensis. Taxonomy (NCBI): domain Eukaryota; kingdom Metazoa; phylum Arthropoda; class Insecta; order Lepidoptera; family Riodinidae; genus Calephelis; species Calephelis virginiensis. Next base: position 4,488 of record NJDC01002100.1, on the reverse strand, counting down.
AATCAGAATCCAAAACAGACTGGGTACAATCAATCAATAACAACTTTTAGTTCTCTATTTCAAAATTTGTAAAATATCGAAATTATTTATTTTTTAAAATATGAGCCAGTGTATTAGGTAACAAACTACAAAGGCCAAATCAAATAGCATAATAGTATTATTTCAATAAACAAGTTTTATATTGGTTTTTCTTAAACACATAATACATCATATTATTCAGCAGTAAGTATAAATTATATAATTAAGGTTTTATTAGTAATAAATCTAATTCTAGGTAACTAACAAATCATCTTACAAGTGTGGGGGCAAGTGGTCATGATGGCGGTGGCCAAATGACTACTTTATCCGTCATAAGAAGCCAAGGAATAATAAGTAGACCAATTTGTAATAATTACCCCAAAAATAAAATTTCGTGGTTCTAATCTTTCTTATTTCCGTTATTTGCTTTTGGCTAGTCAATATAACGACTCTATCTACCAACTTTCATTGCTGTTACTTTAATACTTTTTTATCGGCAATGACGAATCAGTCAGTCAGTCAAGACATGTTATTTTATAAGTATAGATAATATGAAATGTGTCCATCATTTATTATTATTGTGTCTTTCAAAAAGTATCCATAAAAAATCAGGCATTAATGGAATAACAGGTTGTTGAGGACGCACGCCGACCTGTGAACAAACAATAAATCAAAGTGATCAGAAAAAAGTGAAATAGTGTCGTTCGGTGCAAGTCTCGCACGAGTCACCCCTATAAGGTACAAAATGAAAATGTCAAGACCGAACCGTGATTATACGATTAATGATTGGTTCGAATTCTAACAACGTGATTGGTCGGTGTCTCCGCCGCGAAATGTATAAAACGACGACCAAACCGGAGGTATAGCATTCCCAATCATTCCGGGTCTAATCTTCGCTACGAGAAGAAAGAAGAACCTCTGCAAGAATACAGGAAGAACCCTGGAAGAAATACTGCAAGAATTCTGTAAGAATACAGCAAGATTTCCGCAATACGGGAGAATCAGTACCCATTTAGTGTTTACAGTCCACTATTATTGTAACTCAGATGAGAAAGATATTTGTTTATTAAAGTGTTTATTATTTTCGTCTACGATTTAATTGACGGTTTGTTAATGTCTCGTAGGGACGTAAGGATATTTCCCAAGTAGTACCAACAGACCCTCGTAACTGTGACCAACTGCCCGTTTGTCATATCCATAGGACGCTGGTCCCCCGAACCGGGGATCAGTAACATCTTTGGTACTTAGAACAAGGATCATCAATCTCTTTGGCCGATCGCTAACAGAGGTTAACCCGTAGCTAAACCACCTTTTTGAATAGGTATACATGTTACAATTGAACTTATAAAAGTTTTGTGCCATACACATGATGGCTTTATTTATAATTTTATTTATTTCTCCAGGATGTAAACCAAGTCTTCCTAGTATTTTAGATATTAAATTGATACATTCCTCAAAAGGGATGTTTGTAAATTATTTTTCTACATCCAAGGGCAAAAGTTATGGCCTTGAAGATAAAATCATGACTACATTTTTTTATAAGCTGGCCACTGGACGTGTCGGACAACCATCTTTAATGAACTTTTGACAACCCCTACAACAGTGGTGGGCGAGGATTCATGTCAGTTAATTTTTGTTGAGATGAAATCGTATGAAAAAGAAACTTTGTATTTTTTAAAGCAATTCGAGTATCATCGGAAAACTTTTTTGTTAGATCGTACGATACCTGAGGAAATTCCTTGTCTAGGATAACATCATTCACTTTAGAAATGTATTTATTGTGACTAAGAACAACAACTGCAGTGAATTATGAGACAATCAAATTGTTAGTCTCTATCTTTTTCTTAAAGAAATTGCTTATTTATACAAGAGAATCCCGCGACAAGCATTTATGATCATACAAGTTGTGTATAATGAGGTTGTAAGTTCATAGTTAATATTTAAAAAAAATTGTGAAAGTGCATTAAAAATAACTATTACGCCATCTTGAGTGGTCCGCCATATTGGATTTAGAATGACGTCACATATTTTATCGTGCATTGTCATCCAAACTAAACGTGTATGGGGACCGAGCCGCTTGACTGTTACGCCAACTGGTAGCAAAAATGTGCAATAATCGAGCAAAAAACTAAAGCAACAACACGTGATTTTAAATGTAGTTAATATAATTAAAATAAATATTGAATATTTATCCAAAATGTCTCGATCAGTAAAATCTGGTTGTATCACAGGATGCACAGAAAAATCTCGTCATAAGTGGCAAGTTGATACGCCAGTAAAATTTTACTGTTTTCCCTCGAGTAAATGTGGTGCATCATGGAAGGAGGATAAACGTATAAATTGATATGAAATTGTTTATGTCATTTGTGCTATCATAAATATTCAAAAGCCCCTGTTTAAACAAGAAAAATCAGCGACAGAATGATAAAAAATATTATTAAATTGTAAAAATAATTAATTGTAAGTTTAGAGGGTAAAATGAAATCCACAATTGTAATTAAATAATTTTTTTATTAAACTCTGATACATGAACTATGATATCAAAATAATTTAAATACAAAGTTTTTACAAAACTGTAATTAAACTAATCATTTTATGATCAAAGAATGACTTTTACAAATATTTGGTATTTTTATTTTGACCTTATTATATATCGTTATTATATTTAGTTATAATTAAATTTAGTTATAAATAGAAAAATTTAACATTTTTTAAAAATTTCCAATTGTTAAAACAACTTATCATATAACTGTTTACTAGTACGTTTGTACTTCATTTATTTTCACCATACTTAATAAATAATCTTTGAATGTAGTGTACAAAATAAAAAATTTCTAGCTTAGGAACTATGTTACTTAAAAAAATTTCATCACGAGCAATTGTAATCAAAACACAGCCCTGAGGGGAATATACGAATAAATCGCAAAAAGCGATATTTGTAACGTACATTTGCAGTTGTATCTGAGTATAAATGGAATGATTTGTACTCAGGTATAATCCATTTTCATCTGACTTCAAGTATTGCACATTACATCTTCCTGCACGTGTAAGGACACTTTATTTCGACTATTTTTTTTTGCCAAATAGCAGAACCATAAATCAAAATAGCATCCGGCGAGCAGCATAACCAGGATTGATTAATGTTAATGATCACACCGACTTGAATAATTTCGAAATTTTGGTCCACAAGCTTTTTGTATTATTTTAGAGCCACATTTTCCATTTTCTTACCATACGCCTTAGCTTGTGTATCAGCTTTACTTGGTGCTAATAGGTTTTTCAATACCAAATCGATCCTTGACCATGGTTTGTTTTTGAATGAGCAGAATCAAGTGAGTTTACGTAATAGACGACAGCACAAATATGCTTACATTTCCCAGATAATCCGGCTTTGCACATACATACAGCATCGCTTGTATTGCGTTGATCATCTAGCTAAAAACAAAAATTTTCTGACTAACATAATTATTTACATTTTTAATTATGTAATTAAGTTTAAAAAAAGTTAAATATAAATACTTACTATAATTTTAACATTATATGTTTTAGGGGGTCATTGGCCAGAAGCGTGCACGTCGCGATCCCTGCCAGTCCATTGGACTGCAATTCTGGCCCGTAAAAGTACCGCAGAGCGGGTTAGGGCGTTCCCTGGAGGCGACGCGTACCGATCCGCCCTCGTCGGTACGAAAAGAGGCAGATGCGGCTATGGGGGCCGCCACCCATCACGCCAGGCCCGTACAGGCAAATCGAGGAGTGGAGAGTGTCAAATAGGCACGTGGAATGTGAGAGGGGGAATGGAAGCGAAGATGAATGAATTGATTGATGTAATGAATGAGAGATGCCTGGATTTACTCTGTGTAACGGAGACTAAGCGAAAAGGTAGTGATAGTTTTGATCTCCCCGGTGGCAGGTTGGCTCTTTGGTCTGGTGTACCACAGAGCGATCACGCCAGCGCTGGGGTAGGTATCAAATGATAAATGATATCAAATGACCGGGGAGATCAAATTATCGTCTCGATTAGCCTCAGGCCTGAAAGAGTATGGTTTGATTGGTCCGAGACTGCTCTGGGTCCGTATTAAACTAGGAGTCACGCGAGTTTTTATAGTAGCAACCTATGCTCCGGTCAACTCGTCGGCGACTCATGACCTGGAAAAGTTTTGGGATTCTGTAAGGGATGTTCTGGATATGGTTGAAGGAAATGAAAAAGTGATTGTGTGTGGTGACTTGAATGGTTGGGTGGGGACGCGACGGGACGGTTACGAGACCGTTCTTGGTCCCTATGGTGATAAGAGAGTGAATGATGCTGGTAAGCATATTGTAGATTTATGTGTGGAAATAAATCTCCTTGTGTCTAACACAATGTTTCAGCATAAGGACATACATATGTATAAATGGAGAAGGAATGATCAAATGTGTATGATAGATTTGATTTTGGTTGATAGTCGCCTACGGAAGTGTTTAGTGGACACG
>NJDC01002099.1:51621-65989 GCA_002245475.1 Calephelis virginiensis | reverse complement strand
TAAAAGATGGGAGAGATCTAGATTCTATGGCCTCTTGGAATTGAGCAGCTAAGCGCTCGTGTGAAGAACGCAACCATTTCAGCCAAAAATTATGTAGTCCGTCTGGTCCCGGACTTTTCCAATTATGTGTCAAACGGACCGCTTCCATTACGTCCTCAAGATTGATAGTAACAGCTGCCATAGGTTGTAATAATTCACACGAGCGCTCTACAATGCTCATCCACTCACCACTTACATGAGCAACGGGCACGGGCATTTTTTAAATTACTATTAATTTTAATGTAAAGAATAGATTTAATAATACTTTAATTACTTAATTCATTGATTTTTTTGGATCCTTCAGCTGCAACTTACATAATTTATGTCATTTGTTTCAAAACAAATCCATTTTAATTTCAGTAAGTTTTACATAGTTTACATTGCAGTTGCAGTTTTACATTGCATTACGTAATATTTTTTTCACATCATTAGTTTCTTTAATCTGTTCCACATACTTATTTCCATTAAAATGCTTTTAAATTAGATATTTTAAATATAGCTGAAGTAAAACGAAAACACGCAGCAATGTCAGAGGTAGACTTTTTAATTTTTAATAGATATTCGGCACCTTAACTTGGATGAAGGCTTGAACGAGCTTTGCATGAACTGCTATATGTTTTATAAATATTATTTTGTTCCATGTTTATAAGTAGAGGTTTTACTTATACTTAGTTTATTCCTAGTATTGCATTTTATTACGTGTAATTTGAATGTCCGTTACAATAAATGTTAATAACTTGTATAAATTAAGAGATAGGGCCACTTTAGATTAGTTTCCAGACAACTGCTATTACTTTTCAATAAATTATAAAACATTTATAGCAATAAAACATAAATCATGTACAAAAAAAACTAAGTTGGAGGCTCGCGAAATGTTTACCCAATTCTGGAGGATAACAAATAAATAATTATTATTATAAATTACCCTGGACCAAAATAAGCAAATTATATGCTTGTGTTAGTCAACGATTCTAATGCATAATATATTTAAATAGATACTAGAATAAATATAATAAACACCTAGACCCAGAAACGCACACATCTAAATTGTTATAACATAAATACGTGCTCCCATCGGGAATTGGACTTGATCCTCGTGGTTGATCAACCAACGAGTTGAAACAGAGATCACATTGGTTGAGGACAAAGATACTGCTGACAAACACTTTGTACAGTAATTTTATAGCATTTTATTGTTTCAGTCAACAATACACAAATGATGAGATAACATTTGCTGCTACCCCTTATAACACCACAAAACCAAAAAGTAAGTTCTATGGAAGGTGCTCCAAAAGTGTGTCTCCCTTAAAAATAATAGCAGAACATGAAAGTTCAACTTCAACCATAGACGACAAAAATAAAAGAACTTTCGATAAAGATGCGACTGCCAGTTCCATTAATATCGACTTTTATGGTATGTTTCCTAACGATGATGTTGATTTAAATTTGAAAGATGTGATAAATGACACTGAATTAGAATCCACAAAGAAACGAGATGCAAGACAACTTTGTAAAGACAGAACAAGATATGACAAACATCCTCATCGTATTAAAGTTAGGAGCCCAAAACGAAAAGTATCTTCAACGGACAGGATTAATAAGATATCTGTTACTGTTAATACTCTAAATTTAGATCAAGGAGTTCAAGCAGAAGATATGAATGAAAGAATATCATCAGTGTCCGTACAACCAGAAGAATATGTAGATTCTGTTCCTATATTAGAGCATGAAATTCTAACAAGTCCGTCGTTGGAAGACATGTGTCGTATTTGCCATGGCGGAGAATCTTTGTCGTCTGAATTCGGGCAAATGATATCTGCTTGTCTTTGTCGAGGTACTGTCGGAAGAGTTCATGTCAAATGTTTAGAAAGGTGGTTGACTGAATCAGGAAAATCTAAATGTGAACTATGCGGAACTAGATACGCAACGCAAAGAGTGCATAAATATGGGATTTTAAAAGCTTTTATGTTGTGGGCGCTTAGTCAAAATGCTAAACAGGTAATGATTTTTCAAATATATTTATTCGTTACATTTACAAACCAAACCCACACCCGCTTCTTCAATTTATTTTGATAATCCCCAGAAATACCTTTGCATAACTTGAGCAAAATGTATTATTTGTCAAGCTCCAGCCATAAATTAAACCCCCATACATACATACATACATACTTATCGTCACGCCAAGTCTTATACAAGGATTGGCAGAGCGTATTGAGGGCCAAACCTCACGATCCTGACAGACCAATCTGGCTTCCATCACACTCATGAAGCTTTTCATACAAAAACGCTGGTTTCGGAGACTCTTGACTCCACCCTCGGATAATGTCCGTGCGATCTGATCGTGGAATGTCAACGTTGGTCTTCCCGAGTACCTATAGCAATCCACATTTGCATTGTATAGGTGCTTTGTCAATCTTTCATTTGGCATTCTTTCCACGTGACTGAATCAGCGAAGTATGCCCTTTCGCATTTTAACACGAACACTTTCTATCAATACCACTTTTTCTCAGATCTCACTGTTACGAAAGCGGTCAGCAAGTGTTACACCACAAATTTTCGGTAGCGTTCTCACTTGGACTGCATTTATCCTCCTCTCATGCGTCTTCTGAAATACCCAACTCTCGCTTTCATACAACGACGTTGAAATAAGCACAAAATTATGCAAAGTGGGTCTAGCTCTTTGACTCAAAACCACGCTTTAAATAGCTTGCCCAGCGCTTTACAATATTCCCTGGATACACACTCTCCTTTCTTGATCTACGGTTTATCTTCCATCCCTGCTAAAAGCACAACCGATATATACAATTTTAATCACTTGCTCCAACACTACATCATCAACTATAACTGTTACGCCCGTTCTGGCTACGTCTCTTCCAAACACTATCACTTTAGTTTTCATCGCATTTAAATGTTAGCCCTTTTCTATTTGAAACGTGCACAACAATACCGCCACCTTGTAAACGCAACTTAAAAGGAGTATGTCAAATAGTAGTAACTGCATCATGAAATTAACTGAACAAAAACTTAAAAATCCAAGTAATGTTGTTCAAGTAAAAAATTGTTATAAACAAAGTATACATTTTTTTTAATTTTTATGGCACGGTCTTGTTAAGTATGTATGTAAGAAAGGCTCTAAGAAGCGAAAATTTTTTACGACCATTATTAATATTTTTTTTTTCACCTACAAATTAAGATCGTAGTTCGAGAAAATTTCGTTACTTGACAATTGTTTAACTTGTTTCAATTCAATTCAATAGCCTCTGAAGGCTCTCGTGTCCAATAAACACTTCCGGAGGCGACTATTATCAACCAAAATTAAATCGTTCATACTCGTTGGATCATTCCTTCTCCATGTATACGAATGTATGTCCTTGCGCTGAAGGATTGTGTAAGACACAAGAAGATTTCTTCCTAAACATAAATCTACACTATACTTACCAGCATCATTCATTCTCTTATCACCATAGGGTCCAAGAACAGCATCGTAGCTGGTCCTCTGCATGGTTGGGTGGGGACCCAACCATTCAAGTCAACACATATAATCATTCATTGATATTTATCAATCATATCCAGCACATCCCGCATAGAATCCCAAAACTTTTCTAGGTCATGAGTCGACGACGAGTTTTCCTGAGTAGAGGATGCCACCACAAAACTCCCGTGACTCCCAGCTTAATACGGACGCAGAGCAGTCTCGGACCAACCAAACCATACTCTTTCAAGCCTGAGGCTAAGCGAGAAGACAAGATGATACCTACCCCAGTGCTAGTGTGACCGTCCTGCGGTACACCAAACCATAGGACCAACCCGCCACCGGGGAGATCAAAATTATCACAACATATTCGCTTAGTCTCTGTTACTCACAATAAATCCAGGCATCTCTCATTTATACATTAATCAAGTCGTTCATCTTCGCTTGCATTTCACCTCTCACATTCCATGTGCCTATTATATCTTCTTTCTCTCTCTCTCTCTAGCTCTGCGGTACTTTTTCGGGCCGCAGGTGCTGTCTAATAGACTGGCAGGGATCGTGACGTGCATTTTTATGGCTAAAGACCCCCAAACCCCTAAACCTCATATGTTAAAATTAACCTAAAATATCGCTCTATATAAAATTGTATCACTAAACTATTTTGAATTTTCAGTTAATGGTGGATAGTCTTGGCATTATGCTTATGTCGCCACTTGCCGTGTTAGCTGCATGGTTGTCAGGAAGAACATTAGCTGGGCTGATGACCCATGACACACATATCACCCCGTGGCCTTTGGCTTCGACTTTCGTACTAGCTTGCATGACACTTGTAAGTCTATAATTTTTTCTTTATATCCGAATTTCATACAAGTGTATTCTAAGTTGTACTATAAATACTTTCAGTATAAAAAGACTGCATATACGGGCTAACAAAAGAACGGCAAATTGTGATTAAATGTGAAATAAGCGCACTTTCGCTTTAATCGTTTGATGATATCGAAACCGTAACTATTTCGAAATATGCTACAAAAAGGACCTACCAAATAATATTCTAAGGATGCAAAAATGATTGCGCTGCTTACAACGCGAAAATTAATTTAATTAGTGAAGAATGACCTGTCAAAATGAAAAAAATATGTAAAACAATAAAAACATTTTTTTGTGAAAATAGTAATTTTAGCTTCCCGTACACGACATTATAATATAGTAATTTACTCTTTGACGCGTGCGCGTTGTTAGAAAGAAAAAACTAATGTAGAATCTTTGTAACTGTAGAAGAATTAGTTAGCCTCTTTGAATTGGTAAAAGATTCATACAAATTTACGAACACACATTGAATCAGTTCAATTATATTTACGATTTATAAGTTATATTTTTGTCCGTCTGCGTACTGCATACCAAAAATGTACGTTAAAAGGCGTCAGTGACGTTAATTATCTAAAAAATAAATATATAAATTATAAATTACAAATTTTTAAACATTGTTTAAGGTTTAATCAAATGATTAGTTAAGTAGTGATTAGGAGGTTATTTAACTTTACTTATTTCATGAATTGAATTACTCTACAATTTTATTTGTTCCAAATAGTTTCTGAAATCAAAATGATGTTTTGATTTCATTCATTCATTGACCATTTATTTTATGTGCCGTAATTGAGTTTTATTATTTTATATCCTGATAAATCTTTGTGTACGTAAGTTTTTGCCTACAGACTTTCTCAATCTATACTGCATCCCGTAAATAAATTAGCGACAAAGAATGCAGCGAAGAAATAAAATGAAAATATAAAGTGTATTTTTAATTCACTTTTAGTACTCGTAATCAGTTTCAAATATATGTAATTATGTAAGTATGATCAGTAAAGTGTTTATGATAGAATATTTTACTAATGTTTGTTTTTTTTAATAATATTCGTAGTGCATTTAAACAAGAAAAATTTGCGAACTTACTTTTAAATTTATCAGGTATCACGTCCTGTTTTAATATAATTCAAAGTCGGGAGGGTAAAACTTTTTTAAAAGTATTAACTTATTAAAAATAGCATGACCAATGAATAACCTATGCAATTTTAAGCAACTTTGTCATAATACAGTCATTACATATGACGTCACACGCTTGTACGTTCTTACATGTGCAACGGTTTTTTTATGTGGGAGGAAAGCGAACAACTACACGAGTCTTCTGATGGTGACACCTTACCATCAGGAGTTTCTGAAATAGCGAAAAGGACTTTTTCACCAACGTCTCTAATTAGGAACCCTTTAATAATCCAACTTTCAAAAAAAATAAAAAGTGGACAAAAACCCTAGAGTGACAATTCTGTTTAAAGAAAGTGAATTAATTTTAAATTACTTCTGATTACAATCGAAATTACTAAAAATTACGATATAAGTTGAGGTTTCTTATTATTTAATTAAATATAATATTACTTTATTATTTTTTTAATTAAATTGCATGTCGGTGTTAACCTACCTCGCACAATAAGGTGAGTATAAATTGTACTTGACGATACTAAAAGCGATTCATACTTTTTTTTCATTTCGATGAAATTACATAGACAACTAATAATAACAATTTAAGACGAAGCCCTTCAGATATGTCATATAAAATGTATTCTAGAATTACTCCACGGTCTTAATAAAGAGTTTCTTATTAAGTTTTGTTACATGACTTACATTATTATGTCTTTTTGACCGACTTCAAAAAAGGAGGAGGTTCTCAATTCATCGCGACATTTTTTTTATTTTTTTATGTATGTTCAGCGATAATTTCTAAACGGCTGGACTTATTTGCAAAATTATTTTTTTATTTGAAAGATTAAGCTTCACAGGTGATCCCATAGGAAGGAACTCATGATCTGACTATGGGATTCTGGAGAAATCGAGGGCATTTCTAAAAAAAATGTATGGAAGCACTTTGTATGGAAGGACTTTTTATCAGTTGAGAGGGATTTTACGTATAAAATCGTAATTTTTTGATGATGAGCTGACGATGGAGAGCATCCCTACTAAAGGACATTTTCAGCGATTACGCTAAAACGGCTGGTCTGATTTGGAGAGTCCTTTTTTTGTTTGGAAAAGTGTACCTTACAGGTGGTCTCATGGTTAGGAAGTCAGGATCTGATGATGGCATCCTGGTGAAATCGAGGACATTCCTTAAAAATGTATGAAAGCACAGAGTTTTTCTTGACTTTTTATCAATTGAGAGGGATTTTACGTATAAAAATCGTCATCTTATGATGATGAGCTGATGATGAAGAGCATCCCTAATTACGAACATTTTCAGCGATTACTCGAAAACAGCAAATCTTCAAATAAAGCGATTAATATAACAATGATCGACATTTACGTAGAAGTTCGTTTGCATTATAAGCTAAGAACTGTTATTTGAAGAGTGCATACTAGTTTTTCTGGTGATCAGTGGGTAATAGCGTGTATACTACCCTTAAGTCACGTAATATCAAACCTCATACTGTCTACACAGGCAGAGGTAGGACATTTGCGCTCTTACTGACCTGCTTCATAAGCGTCATGTTATTCGTAGCGATCGGTCGTAAGACTGTAAGTTACATCTAGTTTGCATTTATTTCTAGAGTGTTCGTTACTTAAATCCCCTTTGTAAGTTTTATATTAAACATGATAAAAATTCTTCTGTATTTCGAATATTACTTATAAAGAGTATTCGGTCTTAGCGTTTGTACATACGATACGATATTTTAAAATTATTCTTTTTTTTAACAAATTCTTGACGATGTCATAGTTTGATTTGTAGTACATTTTTTAAATTATGTTATCGTTACCGTGGGGAGCATTTACTTTATAGCTACTCACATCATAATTAACGCAAACTGGTTGACATACCCGCTTATAGAAGTTACATAAGCACGAACCACACAAGTTAATAAAATGGTTTTTATCTACACTCTTTTAAAGTTTTTTGTTCCAAAAACTACAGAAACGTAAGATAAGTTAAAGCGAACTCGTTTTCTTCTACCACAAAACAAGTGGTATAGTATCTTCACGCCCATATCACCGAAGAGGTAGGCAGAGGTTTGTAATTTTTACAAAAAATACATATATACATACATTTATCACGCCAAGTCCCTTACTGGGTAGGCAGAGAGTATCGAGTGCCAGACCTCACGATCCTGACAAATCTGTCTGGCTTCCTTTACGTTTATTACCCTTTTCATACAAACACTCCAGTTTCGGAGAATTTGACGCTACCCTCGTATAATATCCGAGTGACCTGATCGTTAAATGTCAACCTTGGTCTCCCCAGGTACCTACATCCATTCACATTCGCATTGTATACATATCTGCTTTGTCAATCTTTCATCTGTCATTCTTTCCACATGACCGAACAAGTGGAGCATGCCCTTTCGTATTTTAACACAGACACTTTCTTTCAATCCCACTCTTTCTCGGATCTCACTGTTACGAATGCGGTCAGCGACCGACAGATTTTTCGTAGCGCTCTTATTTCGACCGCATTTATCCTACTTTCATGCTTTTTCTGACATACCCAACTCCCGCTTCCATACTATAACGTTGGGATAAGCACAGAATTATGCAAAACAAGTCTAGCTTTTAGACTCAGAACCTCGCTTTAAAATAGCTTACCCAACGTTCCATTCATACTATTACCTGCACACACTTGCCTCTCTAAATCCGCGATGTATCTTAAAAAATTACATGGTCGTTTATATTTAACTTATAGTATTCGACAGACATTTTTGCCACTCTTGAGCTTTTCAGTATGAGTACAATACGGGATGACAGTAATGACTGTTCAAGTTCCTCATCTTCTGACTCGTCTTTGAGTGGTCAACCTGTTTAACCTGCCCTCAGTGCCTCAGGACCCTCAGGAACTCTTGAAGCAAGCACAGGAAGCGTTCCAGTTAATACAATACCTGGGCTGGATTATAAACTTCCCCAAATCTTCTTTGATCCCCAGGAGAGTGATCTAATATGTAGGCATAATCCTTACTCAAATCACAAGCATCTTCCTGCACTAAAAATTCGCGACATTCGAATAAAACTGTCTACCTTACTAAAGATAGAAAAAGCAAATTTAAGAAAAATATAGAGCGTGATCGGGCTATTGAATTTTACCAGTTTTTCAGTTCCGAGTGAACAAATCAAACATCGCGCACTATTACAGCACTTTTTTTATGTGTGGAAAATCCCCCCGGATACCCACCCCTCTCGGGGGAGAGCAGCGGGTTATGTCGGACTCAAACCGACTAAAAATCATACGATGACCTTCCTGCCGCCCGGCTAGGAGCGAGATGTGGTCACGTTGTCATCCACCATCTCGCTCCGCGGCTATGGCCCGGTCCTTACCGGGCCTCCTCCCGCGCTGAAAGAGTAGTGACTCCGGCCATTGGAGTCGCCCCCCAGGCGAGGCCGTGCTGGTAGAGGAAAGTCCCTCAACTCCCCCCGGCAGCCCCGCATCGGACGCGCTTTGAAGGCGAAGGAATCGCCTTCTTGCGCCCCCAGTTCGCCTACGCCGGAGCGGGCCTGCGCTGGGATCGTCCTCCCGGGCCCACTCCACGGTCTCTTTTTTGCATTATTACGTCTTCGCAAAAGGAGACCACCGCCTGCCAGGACCTGTCACTACCGAGCATAGCGTTGACAACGCTCAGCAACGAGAGGTCCTCTCCTACGATCGCTGAAAGTGTACGCCGATGTTTCGAATGCGACGCACTCTCCCAGCGTGTGAGACGCCGTATCCTCTGGCGCCCCGCACTCGTGGCAGACGGGGGTCACCTCCCGTCTCGCAATCTTGCGCAGATACTTCCCGAAGCATCCGTGCCCGGAAAGCACCTGCACAAGTCGGAACGTCAGCGACCCGAACCACCGCTGCAACCACCTTCGGAGGACCGGTCGGATTGCCTCCACCGTCGCCTGCCCAGGTGGGGCAAGGTCCTCCTTCCACCATTCCAATGTCGTCTCCCACGCCTGCCTCTGCATGCGCCTCACGTCCTCCCACGCCAAGGGCTCCCCGCGTGACCTCGCTGACGATACCGCGAGGTATGTGTCGGCAAGAGCACCCGCTTGGAGCTCCCAGGGCGGGTCTCCCGCGAGGACGTATGCCGCTATCCAGGACACCGTCCGGTATCCGCGTATCGCCCTGATCGCGGTAACCCACTGCGGACGTCGCAGCAGGGTCTTGTTTACGCGACCGAGGGCGTCCGCCCAGATAGCTGCCCCATATAGGGCCATCCGGCCTTTCTTCTACAGCATCGGGAATCTCCTCGACGCAAGACAGGCGTTGAAGAGCCCCCGAAGCCATAACTCAAGTGGTCCCAGGGCGATGTCCAGGTTTCACCCCGTAGGCGCTCGACAGCGGCCTCCATCTCCTCTTCTGACACCGTTGAGATAGAAGCCTGGTCGAGCGCCTTCCCGCCTAGCCTTGTGGCGGGGACTCCCATCGCCGGAGGCGCGAACTGGGGTGGTGCCTCGGGGAACAGAACCCCTAGCACCCTGCCCAGGAGGCACTATTACAGCACTGCCACAACCTATTGTATTTAAGTCCACGTCATCTTTGTCAAATTCCAAATCTAGCTTTAAGGGAACTGAAATGGTGGAATGTCAATGTGGAAAAACGGTCACAAATTATGATTCAACAAGTTTCACATTATTTAATAACCGTAGCGTCCGGAATAGCTTGGGGTTTCAACCAAACAACTTAAAATTATTGGGACTTTGTATTCTGGAGGAAACAAAAATGCATTCGAACCTCCGAAAAATGTTGGCAATTTGGTACGTCCTAAAAGGTCAAGCTCTGTACCTAGCTGGTTCCTATATATTGATCCAAAGCGACAACAAGACTGTCGTCTATACTTATAAAAAACATGTCCTGACTGACCGAGTCATCTTCGCCAAGCAAAAAACTGTTACGGAATACGGAATACTGAAGGGGGTGAAATAAGGGTTGAGAAATTGTATGGAAGATTGTCATTTTTTAAGTTGGAAACACGAAATTTTATTTTTGGGCTACGTATCAAAAATGAATAGATACTTTGAGTTTGAGTTGAGTTGAGTTTCTGGAAATTCTATCCTTTCTATGGTGGAATTTTTTTATGGAAATTCTATCTATGGTGTTGAAAGTTTGCATGAAAGTCCTTATTATTGGGCTATAATCACTAAATATATTAACTGCTACGTAAGCAAAGCCGCAAGTAACAGCTAGTATCTTATATAAGGAACAAGGGTGGCATGAAATCGACGCATTCTTCCAATTCTGGATATGTACAAAATTCATGTCATAGCACACTATCTACTAGGTCCATACAATGGAGAAGCCGATCACCTGTCCAAGCTATCAGGTCAGCCGGAGTGGCACCTCATATCGTCAATAACGACAATATTTTTGACAAATTCGGTCTCCCTGTAATAGATCTATTTGCGTCTGCAATAGCTCAGGTTTACGCCACCCTAGACTTGATAGACAAAAGAGCTCAAATTTACGATGCGTTCAGTAAGAATTTAAATTATCCACTAGCGTGGGTGTTTCCCACACCATTTTTAATACCTCCGGTTCTATAACCTCTCAACTCAACTCGGCACAAGGAATATTTCTCGTGGTTGCTCCCGGGTGGACGAAAGTCTGACGTCCCGA
This sequence comes from Calephelis virginiensis, assembly GCA_002245475.1. NCBI lineage: Eukaryota > Metazoa > Arthropoda > Insecta > Lepidoptera > Riodinidae > Calephelis > Calephelis virginiensis. Next base: position 54,851 of record NJDC01002099.1, on the reverse strand, counting down.
TCTGAAAAACTGGGCTCTAGGAGCTTCCTTTATAGTTCATCATCTCTATTAATGTCTGATAAACACGAAGACACCCGACGGTCTCAGGAATGGTCTTGAAGATATGGAAATAAATGTGGGGGTGGACCAAAAGTCTCACCGGGTGGTCGCAAGATCAAATAAAAATTTACAAAAGAGTTGGCGCATACAAAAGTGGTGTGATTGGGCAAAAAAACATTTCATAAATATTATTAAGCCATCAGGGGTAGACCTTGCTAGATTTCTAATAGATTTGTACCAAATTCAACGTTTGGCCTACAGTACAATTTTAGTATTCAATTCTGCAATTTCTATGATGTGTGTTCCAAATCTTGACAATCGAGTTGATTTGAAGATCAATAAGATTATTAAAACCTTCATTCCAAATAGGTCACAGACTTATTGATTAAATGTCTTAAATTTAAACCCTTCCCGATATTAATAGTCCTTATGAGTGTTCTACACGGGCCGCTTAAACCTTTTTATTATGCTTTGACTGCAGCGAACATGACTTACACTCCTAGCTATTGAGGATGGGAATTTTTCCTTGCATGAAGATTTTGTCGTTTTCTGGCATAAGCATGAATCAAAAACGGATTTATCAGACCATAGTCAATATGGCGTATTCTAACAAATAAAGACTGCACGGAGTTGAATTTTTTATTTTGGATTAATAGAAAGCCGAAATAGTTGCGGTGAAGATTCTCTTTTTTTAACTATTTGTTCAAATAGTTCAAAATTGCGGATCATCAATTGGATACTTATTGACAGTAAAATTAGTCAATAGCAGTACGTGTTATTTTTGATAGTAATCATGCAATTAAATTTCTGTTTAATGTACTAATACATCTTGTAGAAGCCAGGTTGATTTAATTTCTGTGTATAGAATAGACAATCTGCCTTCCTATCTGGCAAATCGTAAGAAGCGAAATATAATAGAAAGACCATTATCAACAAAACCACTGAGGGAAGGGTACCGTGTACTCGGGTTTACATAAAAAGTTAGTATATGCTATGTTCCTATCCACGAAAAGGTACGCCGAAATACAACCAGAGCACCCAGGATAAGCCGATGATACTTAGTCCTACATTGTGGTGTCAAACCTATTACTTAACCAGATGCTTACTACCTATCCAATCCCAGGCAAAGATTTTTATAAAAGAATTTTGAGTTACCCGACCCAGAAGTCAAACTCCAGCCAATAGTGTCATATTTTTGTCAGGATGGTTCCTGTCAGTTATTATATATCTATGAGGTCTATGTGACCATATGGCGGTAGGGAATCGGCGTCAAATTTAGTTTTTTTAGTCTTCGGCATTGGCGTTATCCTTTGCCTTTAGCTAACATTAAGTTACTCTATTGAACAAAATCAGGATTAAAATATTCAAAATTAGTCATAAGTCTGTCGTGGACATTTCGTGACTATCAAGCGAACTAGTTCGTGTAGACAGTGAGTCAGTGCAAGTTATACAGTCCACTAAATAAATATCAAGTTGGTTTTAAGGAGTTTAAATTTATACATATTATACATGTTACAACAATGTAGATGTTTTTATTTATTTCACATAAAATTATTAAAAAAACTCTCAGGTCATTAAAATTGTCATAACTAAATTACATGTACAGAAATATTTAATTTCCTGATATACTTTGTTTCTGTTAAAGTGGTAGTTGTTTAGATATCCTACTATAAACGGGAGGAATCGATCCGGAAATATTCCTTTTGAATATCGAATAATTTTGCAACGCCACTATTTAGTACTTGTCATAACGTTGAAACACTGAAATTACGTCACGGGGCTTGAATCCTCAGTAGCTCAATTGGTTAGAGCATTCGTCGGCTTGAGACGAAAGGTTACAGGTTCAAATCCTGTCTGGGGCGAAATTTTTTCTTTCTTTAAAATTTATAGAAAACACTGAAATTGTCAAATCTGCAAGATAAAAAGAGATGAAAAGGAAACAATGTCACTCCATTTCAAAAACAAAACCACAGACTAGTAAATTTACGTCGACAAGCCATTATGAAGGGTAGAGGTAAGGAGAAAACACAGAGTGTTTTCCCCTTACAAACAATGTCCGTTACAAAAAGTGTCCCATGAATAAAAGCCTTAGATGAAGACGGCGTTGTTATACCAGAGAACCATTTTTTACGAAAGTGCCAAAAGCAGTAAAGACGTTTATAGGCATAAAATAACTTTTTGGGTAATTGTTTATTTAAAACAGTTCGTACAAAAATGAACGAGGAAAAAATATACATGCAAAATAGCTAAATTTAGATCATACCCTTCGCTACACAATGGCTATTCTAGTCCCGTGACGTAAATTTTGTGGCAGCTTTTTAAGTCAAAAGGCCTTAAAATTTTGTACTCCTTACCTCAACCTTCCATACAAGCAACAATGTTGTCTCTATGTTTTGTAGTATATTTCTTTTCTCATTAAATTTTTTGAAATAAAAACTTTTTTGAAATGGGTAAAAACTTTTGAACTCGCATCAGATCGTCAGATCGTAAGACGGTGAAGGGCGAATGCGCGAATAAGACGGCGCAGGGTGCTTGCACGAGTTCTAAAATGAAACGCAGATTCATTGCTGTTTTTGTATTGCTTAGATATTTCCGAAGAGTATAGGATTCGCAATGGATAATACGCTGCCATATACCTACCATACATTCTCACACACAACATGATAGCAGATATGCATAATACGAGGGTGGATCCAAAAGTTCTAAGCCCGACCAAGAAAATGAAAGAAAAGTGGGTCTAAATTTATTTTTATTTTTCGACATAATCTCCATCTAACTCAACACACTTCTTCCACCTGACCTGCAACTTGTTTATCCCCTCGAAACAAAAAGATTCCGGAAGGTCGGCGAAATAGTCGTTTACTGCGACTATCACCTCATCTTTGGTCGAAAATTTCGAGCCACCCAAGTGTTTAATTCGGAAATAATTGATAATCCGAGGGGGCTAAATCCGGCGAATAAGGTGGGTGGGGCAGCAATTCGTAGCCACAATCATGGATTACAGACATTGTTTCAACCGAAGTGTGAACACGTGCATTGTCTTGATGAAACAAAACTTTCTTACGCAACATTCCCGGCCTCATTTCTTTTATTTCTTCACGGAGTCTTCGTAAAAGGTTACAATAATAACTAGAATTTATAGTTTGACCTTTCGGTAAATAATCTACAAAAATAATGCCCTTCGCATCCCA
>NJDC01002099.1:31635-42910 GCA_002245475.1 Calephelis virginiensis | reverse complement strand
AAATCTACCATCTATTAGTCACTATGCTAGTGATACATAAAGCCAATATTTCACGAATATAATGTCTTAATAGTCATACAACATAAAATTTGATATTGTTTATATCATAGAAGATGAGGGTAAAGAAAAGATGCTAATTTACTTATAGTTTGTTAATTTATCGATATTGATAACGTACGTGAACTTTTTAACAACCCTTTCTTTAACTCATACATAAACAATTTACTCACACTCACGCATATTTTTTTTGGTTTCGCTTTTTTAACTGACTTTGTTTATCTAGTACATACTAAATCTATGGAATTTCCCCAATAAATTATTGGGGAAATTCAGATAACGTACTCTCAACTCTTATGTTATTTTTTTTATGACATAGGAAGGCAAAAAAGCAAACGGATTACCTGATGGAAAGAAATTTCGCCGCTTAGAGAAACCAAAGGTGGAAATGGTGCATTGCCAACCTTAAGCCGGGACGTTAGGCCTCGAGCAAAAGTAAGTTTACCGGCTACTTTACTCTCCGAACCGGAACACGTCAACGGAAAGCGCTGGCATTCTGGTGGCAGGAATAGGTTAGGCGGGCAAGTCGCTGCGAGATTCTACCACCTAGTCAGATGTCACGGACTGTAAGCCTATGCTCGCCTTTTACGAGCTGCCTGTCACAGGAAGGCCGATAGCCTATTCTGCAAAGGAGCCCGGAACAACAAGGAGAAAATTTTCTCTTACAACATTTTTTTTACGAACAATTAACATGCATCCGAATGCAACTCTCAGGAATCTATTTGGCAAAAATTGTTGGTATTATTGGGAATTTACATCTTGGAAATTTGTTCATTTTTTAAACGTGATTTGTGAAACTGTGAAATGGTTAAAAAGTTTTTTTGTTGTTCTATCAGTCATAAATTATATACAATCCCCAGTATTTCCTCTATGCTAGAGTTATCCTTCTTTCAATTTCTTTTCTTGTGTTATTTTTAAAATTTACGACTTTTCCCAGGTATATATACTCTTTTACATATTCAATCTCTTAATTTTCTTACCGTTACATATTGAGGAATTCTGTTCGTTAAGATCTTGGTTTTCGTCGTGTTCATTGACAGTCCTACTTTTTGACTTTCCGTTGCTAGTGCATTCATCATGCTCTCCAATTCAGTGGCGCATTCTGCATAAATTACTATGTCGGCCGCGAAACGTAAGTGATTCAGTAGTTTTTCATCTACTCGTATTCTTCTTGTTTTCCAGTCCAGGCGTCTGAAAATAGATTCGAGTCCTGCTGTGAATAATTCAGGGAAAACGGGTCCCCTTACCTTGCTCCCCTTTGTATTGGAAATTCTACAACTTCGCGTTCGAGACATACTTTGGCATAACATTTTGTATACATATTTTTAATTAGGTTTACATATTTTTGGTTGATGCCTTGTTATATGAGTGCTGTCCATATGGCTTCGAAGTATAGAGAGTCAAAAAAAAGACTACATAGTTATGTAGTCTATAAATCAGATATACAATTTTAATTTATCTATTACTTGTGTCACAGTTTGGATGTGGTCTATAGTCGAGTATCCTTTCCCGGAAGCCTTCTTGTTCGCGCTGTTGGTGTTCATCTAAAGCCCCTGTAATTCTATTAAATACTATCTTTAAAAAAAATATAGATTTGAAATGAGACTGATGAGTCTTTGTTATTCTACTTAGATTGCTTCTAGCACCTTTTTTGAGCAGTAGAATGATTATGGATTTTGACCATTGGTCTGGTATGGATTTGGTCCTAATAATATTATTGAATATAGCTTGTTTCAAGAGTATAGTGGAAAGAGATTAAAGCTTTTCATTAGTAATAGCTTCCTGGAAACTTGTCATTTTTTTGGGATTTTTTTGCGTACTCAATCTCTGAAGTTAAGATTGTAGGTATCTCTTGGTTTACATTTTCTCCATTGAAATTATTTGATTTTATGCAGAAATGTGAGTTTGTTTTGTCTGCTTCAGCATAGAGCTCCTTATAGAATTTTTGGTTTCAATTATGACGTTTTATTAGCGTAATAACCCGTTTATTACTAAATTATCTAATAGCTTCTTTTTCATTAACTTCCTTTAAAATATTTTATTTTTCGACACGGTCCCCGGATTATGAAACCATAAGGCCAATAAATAACTCAGACAGCATTTCATCGAACTTATCAATCGACATGTCATTTTGTAAATAAATATCCTGCCGATTTTTGTAACAATAACATATATTTCAAATCATACAAAAGATACGAGTTTGAGTCATATTTACTAGTAAGTTTTAACTTAAAGCCTTGTGTTAACCTAGGTTTTAAAATAAAATTTATTTGTTTATTTTGCAAATCATCGTCAGTAATCGCACTATAATAGCCTGTCCCATTAATTAATTGTTTTAAAAGAGATATATCTTCGGTCATTACCGACAGTAAACTCAAGGCAACTTTTAAATCAAACTTTTTCATGTTAGCCAAGTGGTCCTAGACCTCACTTGGACAACATAACTTGGAAACCTCCCAATAAAAACAACTTTTCGTGTTTACTTAGTTCTGAAATTTCACTTACCCCCCCCGGGGTAACTACCCCGTATCGAGTGCCAGACCTCACAATCCTCATCCACATTCGCATTGTTTACCTGCTTTGTCAATCTTTCATCTGTCATTCTTTACACATGACCGAACAAGTGGAGCATGCCCTTTCTTATTTTAACACAAACACTTTCTTTCAATCCCACTCTTTCTCGGATCTCACTGTTACGAATGCGGTCAGCGACCGTTACACTACAGATTTTCCGAAGCGCTCTCATTTCGACCGCATTTATCCTACTTTCATTCTCTTTCTGACATACCCAACTCTCGCTTCCATACAATAACGTTGGGATGAGCACAGAACTCACTCACCTCTCTATATCCGCGGTGTACCTTCCATCCCTGCTAAAAGCACAACCAAGATATACAATTTCATTCACATGTTCCAGCACTACATCATCAACCAAAACTCTTACATCTGTTTTTATTATTTTGGTTTTCATTGCATTCAAATTACCAAGGGGCTTACCCTTTCTTTACAATATCCTTCCATGTACGTCTTCAACAAATCCTGCCATTTGACGTTACATATACAATAAAATATAAACATTCTTTGTTAAAAACAGTAACATTAATACAGACAACAAAAAATACATATTAGTTAATGATAATAAGTTTTAATTGACTTATTAACCACTTAGTTCCGAATTCTTAATACCCACTAAAACACCACTTATTTCAGTTATCAGTAACTTTAATATATAATATATCTCCTACATCTCAGTAGAAGTTTTTAATGCATATTAAATCCTAAGACTCCCCCTTCTGCCTTCCTCCATCTTAACGGTCGCGTTTTTGTGCAAATCATCAGAAAATTGAAACTTGCACCTCTTGTTTATGTTGCACCTATGCCAATTAAATTTGGGAACTCAATTCTAGAAGTTGTTGATCAGTATATATACCTAGATCAAGCCGTACTGTTTGGTAAATCCAACTTCAAGTATTGTCTTTCTTGCAATATACGTAATATCTAATTTGTAAAAAATATTTCGACTCTATTCCAAAGTGTAATCCACTAAATCTAATCCAAAATGTCATTATCAGAAGTCAAAAAATACTTTGCAAATGTAACTGATAAAAACGTTAGCTAGTACCGTTCACATTAAGTCACGGTCACTCCATAATCTAAGAATTTAATATTTTATCAGATAGATTAATTTTATCTGAAGAAATCAACCAGACAATCAATTACTTTCAACTATTTTGAATAGGTATCTACCTAGCATAATATGTATTTTGTAATTGTTTTTTTTTTGTTTTTAAATGACAATCTACGAAGCTCAGATTCGATTTTCTACATTGTAAGACACATCTGAATGAACATAAATATTTATCTCGATATTCATCATAATATACAGGGTTTCCCATTAATAGTGGATAATACTGCACGTGCGTGTACGTGCGAGTGGGGGTACCAAAAAAAATAAAAATGTATGCAATTTTTTTCAAAATTTTGAAAAATCCCACCTTTTCTCACATTTGTGAGCAACACGTCCGTTATTTAAGGTCTAGTTCGTTTATTTTTTTCTGACGTGTTGCCCTATAATGGTATTCCTAAATTACCTTCACAAAAACGCAATTAAATAATCTAGTAGTTTACCAAACGTCCCTAAACATCAATTTTAATTTTGAAATTTAATCAACTAGTAAGTTTGAGCACCTGTGGTGTAAAAAAAGTGTACTGGAGTTGTGTTACACAACCAGTTAATTAATAGCCTACATCATGACGATTCTCAAACAGTAGCATACTATCTACTTTATATCGTAAAATTATTGAGATATAGCCATTAGACCCACTCAGATATATTAAAAGAGGAACGCAACTTTAGGATCATAAAAACTATTACGATGATATTGTTAAATAATTTACTAGTAAGTAATTTAAACAAAACTCGAAGAAAAGCTAGTAGTTTTAAAAAAGAGGCCCAAGAATCCCTAAAATTTTCAGACGTCTTATCAACATTTATTCAATGACTTAACGAAAACATAATTTGTGTTGTTATCTACAAAAACTTATTTCTTAATCCTATTCTCACTTACATAGTACTTCGTTGATAACATACGTGACGTTTTTAAAAAGACTTGGATTTTTTTTTAACAAGAGCGTACTTTCGATGTGGCCCCATTGCCACCAAGCCTGAAGCTAATGATGGGAACTCTAGTCTAGTCAACATGTGCCTTTTAGGTCAAAATTTTTGGTTCGCCTCGGAAAATTATGATCGAGGGTGGTTTTGTTTTTTGCGGATATCTCAAAAAGTATTCAAAATTTTCGAAATTTGAAATTTTATAATTTTAATTTTTTTAGAGGGTTGAAAATACAGCCGAAAACTGGAACTCTCACTTGCGTAAGCTCCGCCCACTTTGGACCTTTGATTAATAAATATTATTTAAAGTTATTAAATATGAAAATAACAAAATGAAAAAACTTCGGGCACCTATAGATCAATGAACAATGATCAAAATTTTTATCGCGATTCTTAAGTTAATTATCCATTAATTAATTAACATTTTTTGTAGCACGAACATAAACATTGAAGGTACGATAGTTGTTAAACTAATAACCTGGGATTTATATATATTTTTTCCTTTTATAGAGCTATCATACAAAGGCTATTGTTAATTTTCACTTTGTTATTAACAATTTATTTAAGATAAAATTATCCTCTATAAAAATTATAAATTTTGGTCCTAGAGGTCCGGGAAGTAGGACTTTTATTAGGAAAATTTTTCCTCTTTATCTTGATCTTTTTTCAAATTTCGAAAATTTTGAATACTTTTTGAGCTATTCGCAAAAACCAAAACCACCCTTTTTTTACTAAATTGTTTACAGGTTTTGTAATTTTTGCAATCAAAACTCCAAATTTTTCAAAGTTTCTAAATGCGATGACGAATCAAATGACACCTCCATCACAATTTACCGAGGCGAGCTAAAAATTTTGCCCTAAAAGGCACATGTTGACTAGACTACGCAGGGAAATCGATTAAAACATGTACTTATTTTAAGTATATAGACGACATCACTATATACTATGGAACACTTGATCTGTCTAAAGTAAATTCGATCAGCTGTTTTAGTTTAAAGCAAATTTTATAAAAAAAAATGTTTGTGTTAGTTTTATTAATAACAAAGTTTTATTTACCTTTATTCTTAAAAAGTAATAGTAATCTTAGTGAAAAATGTTTTCGTGAACATTGTTTTAGTTCAACTTACGAACCGATCATATTTCTTTTGTTTTCAAAAAATCTATCAATTTCAAATCATAAACCCGGAGATTTATAACTTCTGTTCAACTTAAATACGTTACAGAAAATGAATACTAGCTTTAAAAGTGTCGGCTTTTAAAAAATCGATTTCAATAATACCACGTTGAGAAGGAAAAACTGTACTGTGTCATTTGAATCCATAAAATCATTCAAAACTCTAATTCCAGAGTACTTAGAATGAAGTTTACTGTATTTATCAATGTTAAGGGATAGCCAATTCATCAGAAATTGTGGATATCTTAAGGACTTTTCTGAAAGGATTATGCCATTACTGCTGTGGGCACTAATGATTCAGTTTTCACTAATGTAAGCAATATTTTAGATAAGCTGAAAAAGTTTAAACAATGGTATTTTGGTAAAAGTTTATTTATTAATATTTAATGAAAACAATATTTAAATATAGGTCTTTTAAATTAAAAGTTAAACTTAATTACAAAATATTATAATAAATGTAATTTAAATTAATAGAAGAAGGCGTTACTTTGCGGAAATCCATACTTAAATCTAAATAAAATTATTTAATTTGCAATTTTCCGCACAAAAAATATATACGTATTATTGCGTAATAAAACAGACAAAATAGTGCGCTAAGAATGAATTGGACTTACCGGAAGCTAAAACTCCCAAATACATCCAGCTCCACACAATACACACCACTAAACTGTTTTATTAGCACCAACAATACACATACTACTAAAAACTCAACGTACGTTTCGCTTCGTGACCGAAGCATCAGCAGGAGTATTTGACTGCTCTCCACAAAGGTCGAGCAGATACTCAGACCTTTGTGGAGTGCAGTCGAATTGTGAAGTATTTTAATTGATATAGATAGTAACTTAACACAAAATAAATATTTCACACACGAAATATTATACATTGATTGTTTGTATAATAAATCAAAAACTGAAATAATAATAACATTAATAATAATAAATATACCTAGACAAGTTACACAAATTGAATCTAACCCCAAAGTAAGCAAACTATATGCTTGTATTATGGGTGTCACTCAACGATTCTAATACATAGAAATATATAAATAGATACCAGAATAAATTTAATAAACACCCAGACCCGGAAATACAGACATCTAAATGTTCATCATAAAAATGCCCCCGTTGGGAATTGAACCCGAGCCTCGCGTTGATCGGTGTAGTTAGGCGTGTACACTAGCCACTCAACCAACGAGGCGGTCATAGAAATAGGAAATAGACTACAAGGATTACAAAAGTAAATATTTGTCCTATTCAAGCAGTAGAACTGTGAATCTTAATTATAAACATAATTTAAGTAAATCATTAGTTGAGCCAAAAATGTCATTTACAGATCACAAACACTATTAAGAAACTATACCTTATTACTTTAGCCTTTAGGCTATTTATAAAGAAACTATTTTAAAAATTAATTAACACATACTAGATTATGTCGCTAGGCTCAAAAAAGGGACTGTGCTATGTTATTTGAAACCTAAAATTAGTAATAATTTTGAAGGCATATTTAGTAATAAGCAGTTTTTGGCGACAAATTAATTTGCTACACCAAAATATTGCTGGTGCGTTAAATAAGCGTGTTTATATTCAAGCCGCTTTTAGCCAACTCAGATATTCTGTAGGAAAAAAAGATGTTAATATCTATCTTTATGAAACGTTTTTGAAACAAAGTTCTGAACAAAATGTTAAACCTAACGGCTATTATATGGCTTCTCATTTCTCTTGTAGTAACCAGCGTCGGGGAGGCACCTGTATACTAGTCAGTAAAAATCTTCACTATAAAAGTCTCGACTTGTAAATACGCACACCTTACTCATTTTAGTGTTGTGCAGTAGAAATACTTGTAATTTAATAGTATTTATTATGTATATGTATATCGCACACCTAGTTCTAATATTTTTTTTTTAATAATTAAAAATTATCCCAAGAAAAGATTATGAAAAATTTGAAGAAGAAGAAAATCATTCTACGTGGAGATTAGAATATAGATCTATTACAACTTACTGATACTGATACATACAAACATTTGACAAGTATTTTAAAGAATAATAATTTATGTCGACATTCTCAAACCTACTAGGAAAATTGCATGTTTAGATGTGTGTTTGCCAATTTTACATTATAATCTAAAGCATACTTGTTGGTTTGAAATAAAGAGCCACTTTGGGCAAGAAAATGTAACAAAGTTTTATGAATGTCTTTCATGTTTAAATTTTAGTGAGATTCTTAGTAATCAGAATTGTGAAAAAGCTTTAAATTAATTTCATCTTAATTTTATTTTTTTAATTAAGTTTTATAAAAGTTAGAATGAAAGTGTCAAATGAGCCAATCAAGAATAAAATATGGCTTACCACCAAAGGTGGTAATAGTGCGTTGCCAACCTGAGGTCGGGATGTTAGGCCTCAAGCAAAAGTAAGTTTACTGGCTACCTTACCCTCCGAACCGAAACACGTCATGTCGTAATTATAGACCTATAAATTATATCCCAGTTATTTCAAAAACATAAGAGAAAATTATATTTGAAAATGCTTACAGTTACTAACTTGATTTTAACATATTTAAAAATAATGAATATGGATTTAGGAATAGTAAATAGCACCAGTGTATGGATGTTTCAATTTTGTAAAAAAATTAACTGACTGTGTTAGTAATAAATTATGAAAAACACTCTCTGTATTTTTAGCTATGAATAAAGCATTTGTTGTTGTTTCACATAAATTTTATGAAATAAACTTGAAAAATATGGCATTAGAGATAAATTATTAGAATGGTTAAAAAGCTATTTAGAAAACAGGAAACAGTGTGTTCAAATATGAAAAATATATGGTAATGGTAAGAAAGTGGATACTTTGAATTATCTTTTTGATAGCTGTGGTAGTACACAAGGTAGAATTTTAGGGCCAATACTTTTTTAATTTATATAAATGATCTTTCTGGTGCTATCAAGTATTATTCTATTATATTTGCAGATGATACTACTCTTCTGATCAACTGTAAATTAAAAATGATTTAAAAAAGGAAACAACTGAAACTTAAAGTTTCATCATGGCTTAGTGACAATAATTTAAAAATAAACCTGTCTTAAACCAAATTAGTTTAATTTCAAGTGTACCATAAAGAGAATAAGAAAGTAGATGTAGTTTTAAATAATACAAATATAGAAAGTGTAGACTTCACGAATTTCCTAGGATTAAAAATTGATAAATTTTGTGATTGGAAAATACATATTGAGTCTCTTTGTAATAAAATTGATAGGTTTGTATATGTTTTAAGAAGAATAAGAGAAGTGACAGGCTTAAAAACATCTCTGTTCGCTTATCATGGATATGTTTCTTCTGATTTGCAAGATGGCATTCCTATTTGGGGAAATTATATTTAGAGTTCAAAAGAAGTGTATAAAAGCGATATGATCTTATTTTATTAGGACTAGGTATTTATGAAATACGAGTATGTTTAAGCTTCTTTAAGATCATTTATCAGTACCAATTTAAATCTTTCACCAAAACAACTTATTTAATTTAGGGTAAAATAAATTTCTTAATTTTACATAGATATGAATTTTAATTCGTGAAACATATTTTCAATATCATAAATAAGCTACTTGTAATTGACGTACTTAGTTCCATTAGAATAATTGTTGTTGCTTTATTTATTCGACGTCCTGTTACTTTAACTGTCCTATTGCAGCAATTTCAGCCGGTTAGCTGTATACGACTTTAGGGTAACCATATTATGGTTACCCTAAAGTCGTATACAGCTAACCGGCCCTCTGGTTATATGGTTGGATTAAAATTAGTTGCAGTTTTATTCCAATAAAAGTAAATTAATCTTTTTAATAGTAACGACAATGGCAATGTAAAAAAATAAAAAAAGTAAAAGAAGACTATGCATTACTTAATGCTACCTTTACCGATAGCCCTGAAGGTAATAATATGAAGAGCCCAAAGGATTAATACAATTCAATTTAAAAAGAGATATTATGCAAAAAAAATGATTTAAAAAAGTTAAACTTTTTACTACATAATTTTAAATATAATTAATAATTATGAAATTGGAGGAAGGGGAGGAAATTTAATAATTATGAAGAAACTGCAAATTCTTTCTTTTTTCAATGGCTTCCAAACTTCTCTTTATTCCATTACTTAATAAAAAAACTGTAAATGTCTATGCAAAATTTTCCACTCGTATCACTTGTTGATTGTTATTTTCGTAATGAGTGATATTTCACTTATTCAACAGACTTCAAAAAATTATACGAAAACAGTTATACGTTCGACTTCATATTTTTAATGTATGTTAATCAATTTCTCCGTCATTTGTAAATCAATAAATAATGAAAATCAGATACATTCATGCAAACCATTTTTTAAGTCACTCAACATTTTACCTTTACTTTGTTTATATATTTTGGTGGTATGTGTATTTGTTAAAAAACACCATCATTTGTTTCAAACAAATGCTAAACGCGAATTCCAGATGTTCCAGATCACACGCCTTCACTGTTAGACCTTCTGCAGACCTCTCACCCAGAGAACTATAAAGTCTCTGTCGATGCCCCTCTTGGATCTTCTGACCACTGCTTAGTCCGGAGTGCAGTGTCCATTCCACCTTGCGTGCGGCTACCACCATCGGGCCGACGTCGAGTGTGGCATTATATGTCAGCAGATTGGGAAGGGATGCAATCTTTTTTTGCGTCTTACACATGGAGGTGGATTTGCTTCTCGCTGGATGATCCAGACATCGTTGCTCATGCTGTCACTGATGTGGTGCTGAAGGGTATCGAACTTTATATTCCATTCTCTTTAGTGCTTGTTGGTGGCAAATCCTAGCCTTGGTTTAGTCGTCCCTGTAAGATGGCACTTAGCCATAAGCGGAAATGCTACCAGGCCTGGGCCACGGCAGCGAATTCTTGCGACAAAAACACCAGCTTCAAATGAAATGAAATGAAATGAAATGAAAATTATTTATTTGCGGAATATGTGTGTTAAAAAGTTGTTATAAAGATATTTAAGAATACAACATATTCTACCACATTGTGGTGTGCAAATATTTAGTTAATTTTAAGAAGTTACATATTTCTATCAAAATGTACATTTAAATTACAGCCCTTATTTACATTTTAATAAACATTTTATTTATTTACGAACATAAGTTTCATAATTTGTTATAAATTAATTTAATTATATTAGATTAATTTTTAGTCCTATCTACCGTACACTACCACCGTTTCCAAACCTAGCCCGTCGGGAGAAGAAACGGCGAAACAAACTCACCGGCAACCACGATTTTATTACTTAAATTAGGCTTAAATTTATTAAAAATAAATATTTATATTTTATTTATTTACGCTTGTCAGCAAGAAAATCTTTAACACTTTAGTATGTCTTCTCTAATAGCAAATCAAATACTTTCTTTCGAAATCTTTTTACTGGAAGT
>NJDC01002098.1:136302-154682 GCA_002245475.1 Calephelis virginiensis | reverse complement strand
CTGACATGAAATTATATGTATTATATGTATATACCACGGAAGAATAGGCAGCATGAACCGAAGGACCAGTCTCAAGAGAAGAACAAATATTTTTGTCTCATTGGTGTCAAATAATAAAATATAATTGTTGTTTTTTAATTTTATCCCAGTCGGGGAAAGGCAAAGGATCTGAGTTCATGCTGCCACGTCTTCCGTATTAGTAAATCTTTTTCTTGTTGCATATTTTTAATTCATGTCTTCCGTATTCATTCTTTATTTCAGTCATTAGTCACTAATTTACAAAGTCATGTCTGGTCTTGAGTAAAACGGTGGTTTCGTTACACAAGCTCGTCTATGAGATTTGGCGGCAGCGAGGAAATTGATGTTACACTAATTTCTTCATGATTATTTCATTTGTGCACTTTCACTGAACAAAATTAAACTAATTCCCACCTAAATTAACCAATTTTACTCACGTTTTACACTAAATTCAATAATTGTGAAAAAATACGACAATCTTCATTCACGATGGCGCCAAAAACTCTAATAAAATATAAGTGGAGATGCTTAAAGTTATCAAATTTATTATCTGTATTTCTTATGTGTATAAATGTTTATGAATCCCCATTTCGCATGGTAATCGCATCACACCTGAACCGTGAAAATAGCAGGCAAAACAACAAATACAATGCTTTAACCCGTACAAACTTAGTAGCTGTTAATGCCATGCGAAACGAAGATTGTCGGTTCGGCTAGTTTTTTTAAAAAAAAGAGCAATCGTGAAAGTAAATAAATAAACGCTGAGATTTCATGTACGTATGTACCACTATTGAGGTTCGGTGAAGTTGTTAAAACCGCGAGGTTAGCAATAAGTACATTAGTCAATAGAAAAAAAAAGAGGTTTCACTATTTAGATAACGCCTGTAGAAAATAATATAATACATCATTACCACATTGCATAAATTTTATTCGAAGGCGATGCCGTGACCTGCTTCCAAAAAGAAAAAAATAATAATATATTACAATAAAATACAAAAATAAAGAAACCGCAAATGTTTTAATAGCTTTCAACATATTTTTAAGAAATAATTACCAATAGAAGCTTAGGTCACTCATGACCAGACTACAATACCATGACGTAAAAACACAGGTCAGACGTGAAAAAAATACCTATATACCTACATACATTTAAACAAAAAATACTATTCAGATTAATATTTTAAGCTAGCTGTACACGCAACTTTGTTAAAGTCTAGTTTTTTGCATAATTTTAAATACCACGTAGTTCTTTAATAACTAATTGAAGCCCACTGAAACTGCAAAAAGCTGACTTAAATTCAATCCAACCATTACAATTAACAAAATTTATAGGAATGGGACCAGCTCGGAATCATAAACTACCTTCCCAAAACGGCTGTCCTGTTGGGAAGAGACAGACAATATTGGCCTATATATACTATAGATGTTACAAGTGCGTCACTATCCTACAAACGGGTTGTTAGACTTATTGAGCAAATCTACCGGCTACCCTACCCTCCGGACTGGAACATCCGATTATTGTGGCAAGTATAGGTAAGGTGGTGAATCCTTATCCGGACAAGGTGCTGCAAAGCGCTCTACCACTAGGAGTCTTGTTGGCAGTGACCTATATTTTAACCTGTGCACGCCTCTTACGAGCTGTGTGACAGAGAGACAGATGGTCTGTTAACTTTGTGGTCTATTATTATTGGTAGCCAACATTATAAAACATACAGTAAAATTGCTGCTGCTAATAATCTGCTAATTATTTTCTTTTTTTTCTAATTTGATTTTTATTTGTTTTTTTTTTGTTCCAGCAAATTTAAGCAGAGACAGAGAGACTACAAACATCACCACTTGGGAGGAAAGCATAAATGGCGCACAGTCTCACAGCTTCCAAAACAAATTTGATATCAAGCCGGATACTAAAGTAAAAGACAAAAAGTCAAACCCTGGTGAGTTACTTCTTTAATTTTATAGCTTCCTAGTAAACTTAATCATATAAGTCGTAAAAGTCGTTTATGTCAAAGTACGTAAAGACTTTATTAGTTCAATGTTTTTGTGTAGTATAGATAGATATCTGTTGTTAAAGTAATGCTTTTATTAGTTCAATGTTTGTAAGTAGTATAGATATCTGTTCCTTTTAGTCATGGACCTGTAAAATAAACGTTGAATTTTCCTTCATGTTATGTGGAAAGTCTTTGCTAAACAGTAATTGCACAGCTTGTCTTGTAACAGATAATTAAATTTCCGTAACAGGTACTAAAACACCAGAAATAGACTTTTATGAAGCGGATAATGACGAAAATGATGAAGTAACCTCTATAGTTGAAGCAATGAATGATTTTAACTTGAAAAGAAAATTACCAGCACCTCCAGTGTTCCCAACACATATTTCACCAGAAGTTCAATATGGAAATGAAAAAGCAGATACAGATAAGATACGAATACCAAAATTACTAAATGATATCCAAAATACTCTTCCCGGGGATTCTACATCAAAACCACATATTACTCAGAAGCCAGAAAAACCTCTTGCTATTTATTTTAGAGATGGTAGCGCTATCACAACCTCTAGTACTGAGGCAATAACAGCAGCGAGTGAAAACTTTGCTAATGCAGAGTCTTCCAATGGTCTATCTGGTTATGTTGAAAGAGAAAATGAAAATGATCACGAAGCTATCAATTACACCAAAGAGCAAACATTTATCTATGAAGAGCAGTCGACTAATAAGGAAAAAATAGCGCCTGAAGACCTAGACTATTACAACACTCCAGTTAATAGCAATAACGACGCACAATTTACATCGGGACATTCGAAAATTTTTGGTGTTTCCATAGAACATGCTGCAAATATGAAATCAACTACGCAACATTCTTTATATAACACCAGAGTATCACCGACTTTACCAACATGGCGAGATAAAGATGACACAACGACGAAAAACTATCCTGTGAACAATCCCGACGGTAAGTTACATAAATAATTTATGTAATAGAGGTAGGTGCGATACGTTTTTGTATTTCTGCGTTTACTGTGCGTGATCAGTACGTTTTTTGAGCACTTGTGTTGTCTTTTCACATGATTAACACGCTTCTGGAATATAACCTTATGCATCATTGTTAGACCATCCCTTTCGTTTCTTACGTTCTCTCACGTTTATTTATTAGCAATAGAACAAATAGTAGAAATATTTGATGGAATAGACCATGTATCTATTTGTCTCATAGTTCGTAAGAGGAAGGTAAATGTTTGAAATGGTCATTACCAACTAGACCTCTTAACTTAACTTTGAAAACAATTTCCATTACAGTTCCACAATGTCGCTCAACGCGCTTAGCACTGTGTCGAGGAATCCTACCCTATGACTTGGCAGGAGCGTCTGCTGTCATTGGAAATACTGACGTAGCCATGCTGCTGCCACAGATCGAGTATTTGGTGAACACCAACTGCAGTGATCGTCTTAAACACTTTGCGTGCGCCCTCCTAGAACCGGAGTGCAGCCCACAACCATTTCCGACGAAGTTACCGTGTTACAACTTTTGCAAAGGTATTTTAATATTTTACTTATGTTTTCTTTTAAATCATTTAAACTATTATGATTCCTGATCCCCGGGTTGGGCAACAAAAAAAATTACAAAAATGTGTATTTTAAATTTTCTTATAAAATTAACGTTGCTCGGGATTGGATATGTGCCCGGTTGGCGGTAGGCTTGCCACCTATCACATTGTGGGACTTAGTGTCTTTGGCTAGTCGTGGATGCTTGGTTCTGCCTCTGCCTTCCCCTTCGGGGATATGGGCGTGAAGCTACTTACTTACTTAAGTATTATGATTAATGTAACCTCCACGCGTATATGCTAACCGCGAGTTAGCATATACGCTCAATTCCACCAACAAATCGCAAGGCTCGGCTGGGGCCATACCTTTTGTCTTTAGTTTCAGGGTTGGATATTTATTAAGTTCATTCCGATATCTATTTAAGTATTTCTATGTATTAGTGTCGTTGAATCCTTATCACAATCAATTTGCTTGTTTTGGGGTTGGGTCAGTTTGTCCAAGGATATTTATTTATTTTGTTCATTTTTTTTTCAAAATCAATAAATCTTACGGAATAGATGACATTACTAAGCTATTGATAAGTTGTTGCTACATTTGCTTGTAGAAAGCAAGAAATAAAATTAAATTGAACAGGCGAACGTAAAAATGTGTGCATGTACTGGTCCTGGTGTATGCCGATATATCATGTAAAGACCGAGAATATCGATGTGAGGTGTCACGATCGGCGATCCTTACAGATCTGCCAAGCTCTCTCCCAATTCATTATTGTTTTCGTGCAAAACACGCCAGTTTTGGAGACTCTTGACACATACACTTTTTTATTTACACTTTGTAATTGTTTTTGCAGGTTTGGCTTCTGTCACGTCCTTTAGATCTAATGCCTAAATGGATATTGCGCTTCTATTTTGATTCTTTACGATAATGGGCATTATGTCATTTAAGAAGTCAAAGTTATGAATTTCTTTCTTTTCCTCAGCAATCATAGACAGCTGCGATGGTTACATACCAGCGGAGTTAAACAGAGTCTTCAACTGTAATCAGTACTCGAGCTACAATTGCGTGACGGCACGCGCTCCGTGCTTCCTCCGCGAAATGCAGTGTGGCGATGGGTCTTGCATACCTCGCGACTGGGTCTGCGATGGAACAAAAGACTGTACTGGTGGAGAAGATGAAGCGCCATGCTCTACTTGCGAAAGGAATGAGTATCGGTAAGTGAAAAATTGCGACGTAGTACTGAGTCCCTTTATAATGGTCCTATTAAGAAATTAAAGAATAGTAAGCTATAAGCTTACTATTCCTTAATTTCTTGCTTTTTGCGCAAGATGCGTATGAAGTACGAAGTATCGAGTACGTTCATTTCGGATGAATTGGTATGATAACTAATTTCATCAAAAATCTAATATGGAGAAGTCAAAATAATAGTAGATTGATTATTTGAAAGTAAGTAACGTACTTACATAATATCCATTATGTGAAAGGGTACCTACGAGTACAGTGCAAAAAAAGTTATAATTAATTCATAATAAATATAAATGTGGTGTCGTGGGACACCAGGTAGGAATGAAGTTCCTTCGACTAATGTAGAATCGACACAATTCATGAGTATACACTATGCATTGGAGTGAGGGAGAAAGAGAAAGGTATTATACACTACTCGCTTATGTATACGACTGTCGCGCCTGCGCACGTCTCATTTAACGGTTTTATTCCACGGACTTTTTCTTACGGGTTTTTACTATCAAATTTTTTTAGCTCGGTCGCGCAGCAAAGTCCCTATCTCCTCCAAGCCTGTCGTAAGGAACTTCGTTCCAAAAATTGTTTTGAATAAGTTTTTGTATAATTTTGTGGAGACATCATCATTGTTCTTAGAAATTAAAACGTAATAATTATAGTGTTACCACTTATTCAGTGGAAATATTACACCGAAAATACCAGTGCCAAAAATGGAAAGTGTACACTGTGTTATGTAGTTATTTACATATTCTTTTTCAGGTGTTCTAGCGGAATGTGTATTTCAAAGAATTGGCTGTGTGACGGATATGCCGACTGTCCCAGTGGTGAAGATGAGACAGACAGTCTATGTGGTGGCAAAAACAGACGTAAGGACCAAACGGTGGCAGAACTTGGGGAAGAAATAGCAGGATCAGCGCCAGAGCCATCAGTGCGCAGACCCAATAGATTGAGTCACAGTAGTTCTGACAGAAATGATGGGTTACATCCTACTGGTAAGTTTATTTTTCTTTTTTTACACCTTAACCCCTTACTAATGAAACTTACACGCCCGTTGATCTGGTGTGTTACTTCACTTTTGCTAAAAAAATGAAGTTTCACACCAGATCAACGGGTGCGTAAGTTTTATTAGTAAGTTACCCCCTTACTTAGTAAGAAGAGTTTTGGTTACTATATTATGACGCCGTTGAACGCTAAGGGTTGATCCCTAACAGCAGCAGACGCTTGTGTGACTAATACAGACCTGAATTTCTTAATTAGAGTTTTATTAAATTCGTTTAAGTAAGTATTTATATACCAGCAAGACCACCGGTAGTAGAGCGCTGTGCCTGCTGCTGCTGCTTTGCTCGGGTAAGGATCCAAGGCCTTATCTATTGTTGCCGCCATAGTGATAGTATATAACACTGTCATGTTCCGGCTCTGAACGGTTAGTTAGTTAATTGCAGTTACAGCAAGATTAAGTAACTGGTTTCCTAGGACAAAACAATAACTTTAAAATCTAAAATAATGCTAATATATGCGACAGCGTACAAGGTATTGCTTCAGCTAATTTTAAGATATAACCGACGTCTATTTTTATGATATTGGCAAACAAGCACACAGATTTCGTGATGGTAAGAAATTCATGTCGCCTTGAGGCACCAATGGTGGTAATTGTGCGTTGCCAACCTAAGACCGGGATATTAGGCCTCGAGCAAAAATAAGTTTACTTCGAACCAGAACACGTCAACGGCAAGCGCTGACGTTATGGCGGAAGAAATAGGTAAGATAATGGTGCTAATCTGGACGAGTCGCTGCAAAACTCTACCACCTAGCCATTTTCACCGTGCTACCGAGTGTAGTAGTAGCGACTTGATACCAATTAAATAGTTGGAGGTTTTAGCAGTATTACTGCGCTTACTAATTGGAATAATATTATAACATTATTTATCAGGTGACAATGACAACAGCAAGGAGCTGCTCATGACCAGTGACACCAACAATGGCTATCGAAGAAACTTCACTCGCCGACCTTCACCATCACGTCTGACGCCATATAAACGACAAAGAATGTCCACCTACACGGAACCTGAAACAACCACAGCCACACCAACATCATTAGCTCCAGAACCACCTAAGATTATTAAAAAGCCAAACAAACAAAGATCAAGAACTGAAGCCCCCAAAGAAATAAAATCGGAAGAAGATTTAGGAGAGTTTGACTTTTTTAGCGAAAGCATCAAAAATGAGAAAAAAGCATCTGCAGTGGAAAAGGCGTCAACTCTTCCCGAGGAAATGAACAGAGCTCCATCTCCTTCTCCAGAGCGTACAATGATAGATAAGTTGTCGAACAAACTTGAACGGCATATAGATGGCGCAAGCATGCTCAAAGTAAGTACTAAACATAATCCGTCATACAATAAAAAATTAAAACCCTCATTGAATCCGCGTTAAATTAAACAGTGTCTAAAATTAGATTCTCAACTAATAACATGTTGAGACGTGTAGCATGTTATTGTTTGGATGTCAATTTACAGAGTTAGTCATTCTTTCGTGGGCTAATGTATACGCTTTTACAATAAACTTCCCGATCTTATGAAAGACCTGCCATTAAATAAATTAAAAAAATGTGTCAAAGTGAAATTGTATAAAAAGGTTATTATATCTTTGCTATATATCTGTCGGATTATAGTGCTTGGGATTAATTGCTCCTCATGCCTCGTTGGTCGAGTGGCTAGCGAACACGCCTAACTACATCGAGCACCCACGAGGCTCGGGTTCGATTCCCGACGGAGGCAGACATTTGTGTGATGAACATTTAGACGTCTGCATTTCCGGGTCTGGGTGTTTATTAAATTTATTCTGATATATATTTAAGTATTTCTATGTATTAGAATTGTTGACTAACACCCATAACACAAGCATATAACTTGCTTACTTTGGGGTTAGATTCAATTTGTGTGATTTGTCCAGGGATGTTTATTTATTTATTTATTACATTTGTATAGAATAGAGAAAAAAAGACAGCCCGCTGAGTTTCTTGCCGGATCTTCTCAGTGTGTGGCCGCGTTCCTATCCGGTGGTAGTTTTAGTGTTATATAGACTCGTCACAAGTGCCTTTTGTAAGGTGAATGTAAATAAAAATCTATTCTATTCTAATTTGTTTCCTATGTGAGAAGTCAGCCAACAAGCACACGACTGTCCTGTTGGTAAGAGATAACCTTGGCCTATGAGCACCATAGATGTTGTAGGGGCCTTGGCCTGTGCATAGATGTTGTCCTGTGGCCGGAATGCTGGACCAATAATGCAAGTCGCTAGTGCTACCCTACCCTCCGGGCCAGAACATGAGAGAGTCATTATGGCGGCAAGAATAGGTAAGGCGGTGGATCCATTGAACCCGGAGAAGTTGCTTCACAGCATTCTTACAGGAACACTGTCACTGCTGTTTCTAAACGCGCGTCTATAATTTTTTTGTGGTAAGAAGGTCAATCTTCTTCGTTTGTTCGTTCTTTTTATTACAAGCTTTTATAATTTAATTTGAGCATTTTTCCTATTTAAGACAAATATCAGAACTGAATTTCGAACCAGTTAACTTTAAAAAAAATAGCTCAAATTTGGAATACAACTTTATTAGTTCCGATAATATTGCAATTAGGAGTCATAATAAATTTATTACCACTTGCATGTTCTTCATCTTCTAACTATGGTTAAATTTCTTTATATTTGACAGTTTAACTTATTATTAAATTTAATCCAAGAATGTCAAAGGGGTCCTTAGTGTAGTTGTCAATAAAAAATAGCCACCGCAATAAAATGGCGGATGAAGTGTTTAATTTTATACCAACACATTAAGGGTAAATTATGCGTAATCCTACTAATACTCGTAATATACATGTGAAAGTTTACATGCTTGTTTGTGGCTTTTTCACGCAAAAACTGCTGAACAGATTTTCATGAAATTTGGCTGGCACATGGAGGGTAAATTGAATTAACATATAGGTAGTCCCGGAAAAAATGTTCCTGTGGAGCCATTAACCACGCGGGTAACAGCTGGTAACATAACAGCTAGTAAATAATAAAACGGAATGGATTTAAAAAGTACACTTGGTACCATTCAAAAAGCAAAGCTGAGGTGACTGTATTATAAAAAAGCAATTAGCAAAAACTGGGTGGTACATAATTACTCTCATGATAATACCAGTTTGAACCGTGGATTACTTTAGTCTATGTATATTAATATGGCGGTAAAAGTAGTACCTATACAATAGCTCGTTCAAAGGATATTTTCTTGAGAGACCTCAACTCACCAAAAATGAAATGTGTTGTCGGCACGCTTCTTTATTTTGTATTTGGACAAATGTCTTCACAAGTTAAGGTCTATGAATGTGGGAATGCGTATGGGTGATCAAGTGGTGAACTGACTGCTTTATGCAGATGATGCTGTACTTTTGAGCTCTACACCATCTGAGCTGCAAACACTGGTCACAGTTATGGAAAGTGATTATAAAGAAAGGGACTTACAATTTAATGCGACGAAAACCAAAGTTATGGTGTTTGAGCCTCTTTCAAACACTTTGGTTTTCGTCGCATTGTAAAATGTAATTTTACAAGCCAGAACGGACGTAAGAGTTTTAGTTGATGATGTAGTGTTGGAGCAAGTGAATGAAATTGTATATATTGATTGGGCTTTAGGCAGGGATGGAAGGTACACCGCGGATGTAGAGAGAAGAGTGTGTGCAGGGAATAGTGTGAATGGAGCGTTGGGTAAGCTATTCCAAAGCGAGGTTTTGAGTCAAAAAGCTAGACTGGCTTTACATAAGTCTGTGCCATCGCTTTCATAACGTTATTGTATGGAAGCGAGAGTTGGGTATCTCAGAAAAAGCATCAAAGTAGGAAAAATGCGGTCGAAATGAGAGCGCTACGGAAAATCTGTGGCGTAACGCTCGATGACCACATTCGTAACAGTGAGATCCGAGAAAGAGTGGGATTGAAAGAAAGTGTTGGTGTTCAAATGAAAGATTGAGAAAGCAGATATACAATGCGAATGTGGATGCATGTAGGTATCCGTGGAGAATAAGGTTGACATTCCACGATCAGATCACTCGGATATTATCCGAGGGTAGTGTCAAGAGTCTCCGAAACCGGCATGTTTGTATGAAAAGGGTAATGAACGTAAAGGAAGCCAGACAGGTATGTCAGGATTGTGAGGTCTGGCACTCGTTACTCTCTGCCTACCCAGTAAGGGACTTGGCGTTATTCGGTGTGAATGTTCAAATATTTGAACTATCCTTACAGAAAGCACAAAAGGATCTGGATACAACAGACTCGCCTGACTCGTTAGAAGCGAACGCGACAGCAACAGAGAAGGACGAGTGGGGAGCGGCGGAGACATACAACAGTGCGCACGCGTCCCCGTGCCCCGCTGGAGAGCTGCGGTGCGTGGAGGGGCGCTGCATCACGCTCGCGCAGCTCTGCGACGGCACCATCGACTGCTCCGACCACGCCGACGAGGACAACTGCTACACGTGACCCCCCGCTCCCCACTTCCCTGACTCGCTACACACCAACTTGTATATACATACTTATAAGGAATACACTATTGCAATGTCTTCTAGCGAGGCTCTGAATTCAAGTGTATGTTATCTTTATGAATATTTTACTGGAGAAACCAATTTTGATGATCTATTGTAAAGTATTTGCCGTTTGGTTAATTTATCCATCTCAATGTGCATTGGTACACATTGAAAAAGTAGTTTATTGGAATATTTTGGAAGGTTGAGTTTTTTGATCGAATACAAAATACAGATCAGGGGGGTGATTATGTAACTCAGTTACCAACTCAAAATGGATGAGTGTATATCGAATCGCTGTCAAATGACGTGTTTTGTATTTGCTATCTCCAGTGACCAACAAATACAATAGAGATAGCAAACACAAATGACGTCATTTGATGTACACTTTTACAGTTTGAGTTGACAACTGAGATACATAATCACCCCTCTGGGTTTGTGTTTGCTATCTCTATTGTGCTTCTGTTGGTCATTGGAGATAGCAAATATAAATCACGTCATTTGACAGATATTTGATGTACACTTATCCATTTTGAGTTGGCAACTGAGATACATAATCAGCACCCTGTTAAGGCTAGGATATTCGAGCGCTGTTGACAGTTTGCGATACGAAAACCACAATGCAATTTTGTTTACATAGACACAGATAAAAACATTGGTTATAAACATTGGTTTGCAACCGCGTGGAGCGTAGATTTAATCCAAATTTTTATTTGTTTCAAAAAAAGTTTCCACTAAGGTCACCTTGTAGAAGGCGTAATTGAGGCGTGATTATAACCATCTGGATGATGCTTAAATATAAATGTGGTATATATATTACGTTAAATTTTTTTAAAACGTTTTACCTAATTTACTGTTTGTTTGTTGTTTTGAAAACCTGAAACATATTAATTTCTTTTTATAATCGAATGAAGTTATAAGTATTGTGTTTATTAGTCTACAACTTTTACCCAATTTCATATTTTTTTAAAAAAAACAAATGATGTTTTATGGCTGAAATTTGAATAAAAAATAAGTAATTTCAAATATCCTGGCCTTAAGGACCCTACTCTTAAACAGCTAATAGACACGGATATGAGCAATATTCACAAAAATTCTACAATGCTACAAATCTCTTTAAAATACTCGTAAGTAGGCTTAAAGTTTACTTTTGGTAAATAATTACTAAGCTATTTATTAATATACGAAAATAGATAAGTTTTAGTAACTAATAATATGAATACACTTACCATTATAAAAGTAGGTAATTATGTAATTTTACTATTGTTATGTTAATAAATATGCAAAAATATTGTAGATATGATTATTAATAATAACAATAATAAGATATTTGGTCTCGAATTTAAACTTATATATCAAATGTTTAGTTGTTAATTTTAAAGATTTAAGTAACATTGGGCGTAATTTAAGTTTTTTTTTTATTTTTAAAAATGTAATTTTACAAGAATAATACTATAAGCAGATGTAAACTGTGATTTAAAGAAATAAATATTATGTTAATTGAGTTAAAACCGAATATTTAAAAACGTTCGCGCAACACTGGATGATTTTCGTTGTTTAGAATTCGTAAAGTTATAACGACGTAAGTATCCAATTTTGAAGTATTTTCTTTCGTTGGAATATTCTACAATCATGCTAAACCTAAAATAACAATGCTTGTATACAATAGTAATTAATTTATTAAGAGCTAGTTACTAGTTAAATAGAGAGAGTATTCTCTTTGTATTTTCATTTTCAGCTATTATAAAAAGCTATACCTAAATGTAAACGTTACTAATAAAACTAATTCAGAAATGATATTATCTTTGTCATTTTTATACAAATTAGTTAGAATGAAAATATTTAAAAAAAGACGTGTGGCACTCGGACACTGCGGCGGTAAAGCTATTGCATAAGCAGGTATGAGTCACCAGATTGCGGGGCGAAAAGGGAGATTAATCATGCGCAGTAACACCGATACAACCAATGCCACCTAGAGGCGAGTTGCTGAACTAAAGAGACAATCGTGATCAAAAAGTCAATAAAAGTTCTGCTATTCATCGATAGATGGCAAAACTAAAAAATATCACCACTGTGCCGGTCTGAGTGGGGAATGTTAGGTTCGGTGTTAGGTTATTTTCGTTACGGAATTTCTGGATTCGGTCTCTACGCTCAAGGCCCGCGATAGAAGCTATGCAACAGCTTATTAATAACACGCCTAGGTCATCAAAATAAGATTTCGCTGTAAACCCGAATTTTAAGCTTGAGGTTAATTATCTACATAATATTTAGGCTATTAGGATATATTCAAGCTAATAAACTGAAATGGGCTAGTTGGTAAAATAACAAGATGCTTCCAACATCAATCCACCTGCAATTATAAATTAATTGAATAAGCTCTTATATGGAAAAAATATTTCTACTCGTAACCACATTTTACAAGCTTTCAAAGCATGTTTTAATGCATTAATACCTCAGCTTTACGCATCTATAACATCTGTGGTGTCTATAAGTCACGTTTGTCTCTTACCATCAGAAAATCCAAAGGAATCCGTGTGCTTGTTCTCTATCTTATCCTATGCTAACGTAATGCTACCAGTGACCAGTCTTTTATAGGTAGATTTTGACAGCACTACTGAAAAAATACATAAGAATAATGATATCTTTTTATATATTCTATCAGATTAAAATACAAGTTGCACATGAGTCTTAAAAAAGTTATTTATATATAAATTTGTTTTAATTAGCTTTGAATATAACTGTCAGAAGCTGCTTAACCTTATGTTTTAACACACACAAGTTAACAACTTCTTCGACACCACAATTTTGATTGTTATTAATTTTAAAATCATTACTTAATGTCAACTTCCTTCTATTATTCTAGATTTTGTTGTAGCGAAACATCTGGTAAAAGGGGGTAATATAATTAAAAGGCGCCATAAGATACTGGGTAGGATTTACCGGCTTACCTTTTTATTTAATTTGGCCATCCATGTCTAAATTTGCCGCCCTTTTTAGTGTACGTTTCGTGTTAGTGAGTTACCTTGGAATGAAATAATTTCAATTTAATTACAAAATTTCAATTTTTATTCGCCCTCTAAAAAACCTTTATTCCCTAAAGATTGTAATCTGGTCCGCTTTAAATTCATAGTTTGTGGCTCATGATCATGTCTTCCTGTTCTGACTAATTTAGTTTAAATCATACTCTCTTGATTGATCTGCCTTAAATTTAGATTTAATAATTACTAGGTAATACTTTTATCATACTCAAATAATGTTTATTGTAAATATTTAGTTTTAATTTTATTAATTAACAAGCTACGTCATTTAATCTATACAGCTAATAATACAACGAATTAGAATAGAGTTAAATAAAATAAAATATCGTTAATGCTTCATTCTCAATCCAAATGAATATTACCGATGGGCTGGCAACTCAGCCATTTGTAAAAACTCATGAATAAGAGGTTAATACTTTGATGTTAACAAATTTAAAATATTATTCAGTTACATCGATATAGTTATGTAATATGCATGATAAAGTAAGCAGAATGATGAGAGACATGAGTTATTAATATAATACAAAATTCTGTGAACAAAGAGGACCATAACAAATTTATATTAGTCTATGGTGCTAAAAGCAATTCAAATGACTAAAGCTGAATAATAGTGCCTTAGTATCTACTTAAAATGTAATTTAATTTATAAATTAAGTGTTACAATGTAACAATGTAATGCACTTATATATTTTTAAATAAATTTGTATTTGTAGTTAATAAGAGCCAAGCCTCGACATGACTTCTTACTTCTTAATAACATTTAGCACAGATTTTGTTGTATTCATTTAAATATTACATTAGAGGAAAAAACACTGCTGATTAACATAACAATGATCATAATCAAATATATAAGTTATACCTAATCAAATGTCGTAATCTATATGTTATATGTTACTTCCTCAAAAAAATATTATTTCCAGCATTTTTTGTACTTAAAAATTCCAAAGTAATATATGCATAATATTATGATGTAAAGGATAAACCATAAAGTCTATAAGGTTTTATGTTTGTATAGTTTATGTATTTAAGGTAATTTACGTAAGCATTTGTATTTTTGCGTAAATAAACTTATGCCATGTTTACACTATTTTATTGTTTACATTAAGATGATTCTTATGTGTAAGTGTAGAGCTGTTCTTATCAAATGCTTCTAGCAAAGAAGCTCATTGACAGGAAAAGTATAATAATGATTTTCTTCTACTAGAAAAATAGATAGTTATGATGATGTTGTGGTGGTGTCCAAACTTTAACACACCGTATAGTTATATGCTGCCGGATTAATAGACTTCATGTCTATGTGTCTCAAAAATTCAAGGTATTTTAGAGACATGTTCAGGTACCTAATAGATAAGTAAAATTAAAGACCTTAACTAAAGAAAAACTATCTTAGCTTGAATGCACTAAGATGTTCAGGGTAAAATAATTTTAAAGACAACCTCTGTGCCTCTGTGGTCTAGCGGTCCGGGTGTTGGACTTGACTGCTCGAGGTCCCGGGTTCGAAACCCGGGTTGGGCAACAAGAAGAAAATTGGGTTTTTCTGAATTTCTAATAAAAAAAATGTTGCTTCGGATAGGATATGTGCCCGGTTGGCGATAGGCTTGCTACCTATCACAATGTGGGACTTAGTATCTTCGGCTGGTGGTGGGTGCCCTGGTTGCCCCTCTGCCAACCTCTTCGGGGATATGAGCGTGAAGATACTCAACAAAATTTTGGAATAAAACGAAATGAAAAATATTTATTTGCGAAATGTTAGTGTTAAATTGAAGTTACAAAATGATTTAGGCATTCCAAGAGATTCTATCAACTTATGGTGTGCAAATATTTTATTAGGTACTAGCTGCTCCGGCGAAAATTATTTCACCTGTTTAGTTAGTATGGGACAAATTAAAATGTTTTCCCAGTTTTCTCACAACCTAACAGGAAAAAAGTACCCTATGCCCTTTTCCCGGTTCTAAGCTACCTCCCCACCGATTTTCAGCGTTCTGCCGTTTTGAAAATCCGTTCTGCCGTTCTTGAGTTATAAATAGTGTCATCAACGCTACTTTCTTTTATATACTATATATTTATAAAATTAATTATTTTATTACCATTTACAACATTATTTATTATATTACATAATTTATTATTAATACAAACAATTTTTAAATTGTAATTAAATTTAACCTTAAACTACCTCTGTGAGTGTAGTACCTATTAGATATTACAATAGTTAGCGTCATTTTAACGACCACAGACGGCAGACTGAATATTGTGGTAACTTGTACTTGAGCAGCTCGTAAAAGGCGAGCATAGACTTACCGTCACTAACACCGTGACATCTGACTAGGTGGTAGAGTCTCGCAGCGACTCGTCCGGATTGGTACTACCACTGCCTTACCTATTCCTGCCGCCATAACGTCAATGCTTGCAGTTGACGTGTTCCGGTTTGGAGGGTAAGGTAGGCGGTTAATCTAGCACTACTTTTTGTTTTTTTATAGTATAGGTAAAGGCTGGTGTTCTGCCTAAAAATTGTCACCATTAAGTCCCAATATTGTGTATGGAAATTGTCGATATAACGCCTATTTATAAGATTATTAATGTCTCTGAGTTTGGCCAAAAGACTACAGTATATAACAAATCAACATTATGACTTTTTGAAACACAAAGAATTTAAAAATTTTTGAGTATGTGGTTTTTTGTCTTTGTTTAATAGGTTAGCGAACGAGCACACGCGTCTCCTGATGGCAAGAGACAACTATATACACCATAGATGTGACGGATGCGTCGCTGTCCTGTGGCCGGGATGTTACGCCTATTATGCAAGTCTACCGGTTACTCTACCTTTCAGATACTATCACACTCGACAGTATCACTGCAGCGCCACGAATAGGTAAGGCGCTGCCTACTCAAGCCAGTTGTTGCATAACTCCCTATTACTGGTGGTCTTGATGTTACTAAACTATATTTTAAACCATGCGTAGAGGGATGATGGTCTATTCTTATGCATTTGCTTATGCAGGTTACGCAGGTTGCTTGATAACGATTAGTTCTCTTCTTTGTTCCAGGCTACATTGCAGATGAGTTATTCAAAACTATTAATTGCATCATTTATAACGTTTCGGTATGAGTTCAGATTGTTAGCACCGCTTTATCTATTTTTGCCACGTCTGCGCTCATCACTTTCGTGTTCCAATATTCGAGTAGTTCTATGTGCTAGATGGAAACGTCACCACTCCTAATGGACACCTGCAATAACAAAAAGTAGTTGCCAATGCAATACCGGCTTCTAAACAATTTATTAACCCTCTTACAAACCCGTGGTTCGAAGTTCGACAGAAAATCTGCGGAAGAGAGGTTATTCTAACATTCAGCTATTTAAATAAAGAACAAGTGTGAGAAGCGAATAGTTGTAGACGCCCAAGTATCGAGATGGAGTGGATGAAAACCTTTCTCCATTTAATGGCGTAGGTAGGTACATAACAAATGCTGAAGAGCTAAGTTGTCATTTGAGAGGAACCAATATTCGGCTGTCCCGTCCACAGACGGGGCTCCGTCCGTCCGTTCACACACAAATAACTGTAATTGTAACTATAAAACTAACTACATAGCTATTACCCCCAGTTTTAACAGCCTAACAAAGATGTTAGGTTCTCTCGCAGTAGATCGTTTAGATTTTGGGGTAAAAACTATTAAATAAACTTAAAGGTAGACTTGCATGTTGGATGCACCTATAACATCTATTTTTACAATCAAGAAAGCCATGTGCTTGTCAGATATTTTTTTTTAAAGAAAAGTCATAAAGTTTGGTGAAAATTGAGTCACTAGTTTCTGAGTTTGAAACACAGTTGACACTATTATTATGAATAAACGAACATATGCATCACTTATCGCTATTACTAATAAAAGGTAGTTTTTTTATAGAAGAGGAGGCAAACGAGCAAGTGGGTCACCTGATGGAAAGTGATCACCTCCGCCCACGGACATCCGCAACACCAGGAGTATCACAGATGCGTTGCCGTTTAATGAATGAGTATGCTCTTTTCTTGAAGGTTCCTAAGTCATAATCGTTTGGGAATACCGCCCTCGGTAACTGATTCCACAAAGATGTTATACGGGGTAAAAAATGTCTTCGGAATCGCACAGTTGTAGACCGCCACGCATCGAGATGATGGGCATGATACCTTAAGCTCTGACGCGATGTCCGAAGGTGGAAATCAGCGGATGGAATTAAACCAAACAACTCCTCAGAGCATTCCCCATGATAGATGCGGTAGAGAACACTGAGTGACCCAACATCTCTAAGCAACGCTAAGGAATCAAGCCGATTGGTAACTGCCCCGTCATTGACAATTCGAATTGCTCTACGTTGAATGCGGTCAAACGGAAGGAGCTGGTACTGTGGAGCTCCTGCCCAGAGTTGAGAACAGTAAACCATATGAGGCCGAATTTGCGCTTTATATAGTTGTAAGCGATGGGCCGGCTTGAAATACTGTCTCGCTTTACTGAGCACACCAAGTTTTTTAGAGGCTATATTAGCCTTCTCCTCCAGATGACCATGAAATTGAACATTACTCGAAATGTCAACGCCGAGTATACCAATGCAGGCTGTAGCAGAAAGGGAAACGCTCTCAAATCGAGGAGATGCGACAAAGGGAATATTTTCAGCGGAAAACGCGCAAACTTGTGTCTTGTTGGGGTTAAATTGCACCAGATTCTGCTGGCCCCAAAACAAAATTTCAGTCAAAAGATTGTCAATTTTCGACACAAGTTGGTTCCGGCTCTCGATGACATGTTCCCGCGCTATATTATGTCAACCAAAGTATAAGGCTTCCCCAGTATTGTCGTCTGCATAGCAATGAGTGTCACTAATTTGCAAAATGTCATTGATATGCAGAAGAAACAAAGTAGGAGAAATCACACAGCCTTGGGGAACACCAGCATTGACAGGTTTGGACTCCGAGCACACACCGTCGATGACGACCTTGATGCTACGCCCCGTCAAAAAGCTAGTGATCCATGTACATAAT
>NJDC01002098.1:76866-134423 GCA_002245475.1 Calephelis virginiensis | reverse complement strand
ACGCGTCGCCTCCAGGGAACGCCCTAACCCGCTCTGCGGTACATTTTCGGGCCAGAATTGCAGTCCAATGGACTGGCAGGGATCGCGACGTGCACGCTTCTGGCCAATGTCCCCCGCTACTTATACTAATAAGAAATAATTACATAGGTCACCCAGACCAAGATATGCAGACATCTAGAAATGTTCATCATACAAATACCTGGCCCGGCGGGAGTCGAACGCGAGTCAGTGGAGTAAGTCATATTGTTAACCTCTCGACCAACGATACGGTTAACAAACCTCTAAAGAATAAAGCTACGATATTCTACGAGTACCCTGTAGATGAGTCATGTGCTACTGTATGCGGACTGAGTACTCGCTTAGCTTACTCAATACCACATGTTTGAGTAATAGGGTAATTGCTCAGAAGCTTTTAGTAGCGATTTGTTTTGCAAGTATCGTGCTACATGATCGATACGAGATCCAGTCGAAGGGCGACATGGTATTTGTGTACTATTAAACTTAGAAAATGGAAAACTATTAATTTTATTATTGTCAACCTTTTATTGTACACAACTAATATTACAAAATACTTAAAAGTAAAAAAAAAACAAAGTACAAAAGGCAAGCTTGTCTCTAATAAAATAAATTTCTTCCTGTCAACCCGAAAAAGGAAAGTATTAAATGTAATAAGACCTGCGGGCTATTTAGTGTGACCCTGCGACCAACAGAAATTTAATGGAGATAGCAAATTTTAATACAAAACATGTCATTTGACAGCTGTTTGATGTGCGCTTAACTCAGCGATCACCACTAAAATGATACTGAATAGCCCCGCTGGTGTACGAATAAATAAGCTACTAAATTCAAACTGTTTAAAAAACTTACACACATAATTGAAAAAAATTAAACAAATAAACAAAACGGAATTAAATTTAGGTATATTAATGCATTAAGAGTCTAAGCTATGGCAATATAGATAATTACGCTATCTATGAAATAGCGCATGGGTAAAAGACAGGAAATATTATTTTGCCCGGAGCGGCGAAATAGCTGGATCGGGTGATGGGTAATCTTGATCTAGGCAAGACTAGGACTATGTAAGCAAGTGCCAATGTAGGTTAGTCCGTAAACTAACGTATTTCTGTGATCAAATGCACGATTAGTAAATCTACTATTTTTAACAACAGAAACGGTCTTTATGATCTTGGTGTTAAAATTAATAAAAAGCTTTTCTTAAAAACTTCTAGATTGTTATCTTTGTAAACGCTTAATGCTTAACATTTCAGTCATTCGTCTGATTTCTACAATAAGCTTACAATAGGTAAATCTCTTCTTTCTTTCTTTAAGTTTTGGCCTTTACCATTATTTAGCCATTAGTCAAGTAGAAATTTGCATCAAATTTTATATCAATTTCAATTAATTTTAATTAGTCATCAGTCGTAAGTCGTCAATAAGTCATGTCAGGCTCTTGGGTAAAGCGGTGGCCTTTTTACACAAGCTCATGTAACGAGATTTGGCGGCAACGAGAAAATATACGATACGCTAATTTCTTTATGATTATTTCATTTGTGCACTTTCACTGAACAAAATTGTACAAAATGCCACCAAATTTGAATAATTGCACTCAATATTAACACGAAATTCAATAATTATGAAAAAACTTCGACCATCTTTTCTCTCCTAGGTAAATCCTAAACTCCTAGGTAAATCTCAATCGTCGCCATTGTCATTTTCTTTTTTTAAATAAAAGTTAGGCAGTAAACGTACCTACTGTGCATGATCATAATACCTATACAGTCTCAAGCATACAATATGCTGTTTATATTTT
The DNA here is from genome assembly GCA_002245475.1 of Calephelis virginiensis. Lineage (NCBI taxonomy): Eukaryota > Metazoa > Arthropoda > Insecta > Lepidoptera > Riodinidae > Calephelis > Calephelis virginiensis. Next base: position 132,613 of record NJDC01002098.1, on the reverse strand, counting down.
GAGTATCTGTACAGACTAGACAATGTGTATAATTTATAGCCTTGATTATTTAGACGATCGGAACGAAACACGTACTAATAGGTATATTATATTATACTCGTATATTTTTATATTACGGTACGTACGGTATATTTTTATATTATTTATATAGGTCATGACCACGCAAAATAGGGATTCATTTTTATGAATGCCTATTTTGCGTGGTCATGACCTATTTAGCTACCTTTTTTGTGTAGGTTATGGGTAGGGGAAGGCAGGTTCACATGAAGAGAAAAACTGGGAAAATTTAAAAAAAAAAAAGAAAAATTAAAACAATCTTTGAATTTTTCTCTTATTATAATTGTTAGTAAACAGTAATGTCAAGCGATACGAAGTTCATCGGGTCGTCTAGCATGGAATAAAAATAGAACAAAAAGTGTCAATATTTTTTTTTTACCAACGGTTTTTGTTGATCCTGTTTCCATCCTGCTTGTGTATATACTTCGCGATATAGAAATTAGGTTTCAGAAAAAAGTTAATAATTCATTTGTTCTGTAGCCTTAGGTGTTAAAAAAGAATGTAAACTCATTACTAAAACTTTAATTATGATTCTATGTACGATTCGTTTTCGTGAATTCAGACGAATGACTCATTCTGTGATCAAATGCACGATTAGTAAATCTACTATTTTTAACAACAGAAACGGTCTGGTGTTAAAATTATTAAAAATCTTTTCTTAGAAACTTCTAGATTGTTACCTTTGTAAGCTTTTTATGAATTGTTTTTCTCTCCGAACTCCATTCACAGAACCGAGAGATTGCGTCATCGTTACGTTTTGGTTTTTACGTAAGTTGTTATATTGAAACTAGGTAGGCATATGTTGACTGTTATTATGCACAAAAAGCGACCAAGTTGATGAATTTGCCTACGTAACATACATTTTCCTCGTGTTGGTCCGGGCTTCTTTGCAGAATAGACCATCTGGCTTCCTGCCAGGCAGCTCGTAAAAGGCGAGCATAGACCTATCGTCACTAACACCGTGACATCTGACTAGGTGGTAGAGTTTCGCAGCGACTCAACCGGATTGGTACTACCGCCTTACCTAGATTCCTGCCGCCATAGCGTCATGACGTGTTCTGGTTTGGAGGGTAAGGTAGCCGGTAAACTTACTTTTGCTCGAGGCCTAACATCCCGGCCTCAGGTTGGCAACGCACCATTACCAACTTTGGTTTCTCTCGCGACGTGAATTTCTTACCATCAGGAAATCCGCCTGCTTGTTTGCCTTCCAATATCATTGAAAAAAATCCTTCGGTGTGTTGCCTACATGACCATAGGTACTTATTGTTTCCAAGAAAGCCTGGGTCAGCTAGCGCCATAATCGTTTGTGTTTATAGACGAAACCTTTACCACCAGGAAACTTGTCTGCTGGTAGCCTTTCTATGTTATGTAAAATATATTAACAACTCAGACAAATATAAAAGTAACTAAGTATTTATTGGTTTGACAATTATAACACATCCCAATAGTGTCACGCGTTGTTCTGGAGGACTTTGACTAAATTAAGAGTAAAATTAAGTTGATAATAAAGCCAACAGTGTAATAAAGTACTTCAGTCTATCCATATTTATTAATAAGACGGTAGAGTACTATTTAAATTATGCGCTTCGGCTATATTCGTCAAGCTTCGGAAATGCGAATGTATTTTAAAAATATCTATATAGAGTTGTATTACGTAATTAATCATTTCGCTTAAATTTAGATTAGGTCAGCCAATTTAAACATAAAAGTAAAAAGTGTAAAAAGAGAAAAGTGTAAAGCCAAAGCGCTTTATTTGAATAATAGCACTATACATGTTATGTATTGATTTAATCATATTTTTATATTATGTGTAGGTAGTTATATATAATTGTAGGTAATTTATATTAAAGGTAACTAATTAAGAAACTTATATGAAATATATGAATATATAAGACTTCAGGAAGTAGGTATATTAGTTATCCTGACAGACTTCGTACTAATAAAGTTCGTTTTTAAAATGAGGCCTGCATTTTTTTAAATAAAAGTTACGACGTACCTACTCAGACTGTAAAAAATCATATTTTTGTGGAGATTTCTTATGAGGATTTGATTGCTGTTAATTTTAATTTTAATTATACTAATTATTTCATACCGTAAACAATTTACTATATTCAATGTAATAAATTATCTGATTTGATTTTAACAATTGAAAAATGTTGTTGACATAAACCGGGTCAGATATAATTTTAATTTCTCAACTGTTTTCACAGTTATGTTTCCATCCGGGATTTTAAAACCTTAAATGTCACAAAATTATAAAAAAAATACGTCGTAATTTACGTAACACTTCGATTTTACCTATCTAGGATGTTATTCTATGTCTATTTAAATAAAACGAAGTCGGGTTAGTTCCATGATTTATTATTCAAAGCTGATTAGTTTTTATAATTTTTGAATTTTAAGACTTTATAAATCCCGGATCAAAACATAACTGTTTATTTACCTTAAAATATTACATAACATGAATTGTATGTATAGGTATTCTTTTTACGTAGCAGTATGAAATATCATTAAGCGACTACCTATCCTTAAACATGCCAATTATACAAAAGAAAAATATAAAAATAAGTAGAAATGCTTCAGAGGAGTGCAACTACAACACCGTGACAAGAGTTTTGTATACAAAAATTTATTTTTCCTTATATTTAGAAGGCAATAAAAACGTTGGTTACCATGAAAATAACGAAATAGCGAAATAAATCGCAAGTGTCATTGACCTGTGTTCGGCGATCCGGCAGTAGAGAGCGATGACTCACTGCCGTAATAGCCCCTCCGGACTGCCTTGGCGGTTTGAATGTCACTCATGTACCTACTCCCTACATAATATTTATGTAAAAGTGTATGTTTGTATGTATATTCCGTTTTTATGTCATAACGACTGAACAGATTTTTATGAATATTAGTTTAAAAATAGATTCGATCTTGCACAAGGATCTAGGACACTTTTTATCCTACTTTACTCTTACTACTTTTAACCTCAGCGAGGTTGCCACGGTGGGTCTAAGCAACTGTAATACGTGCACGAATTTGCAGCAATAGCTCGATAGCTCAAAAATGTAGAGCACCTTGTCTACAATAAAAATTTAGATCTAAAGAACGTCTGGCCAGGAAGATGCTGGAAATTTTATAGATAACAAGCGAACTTTATTTCACTTATCCAGTTTGTACGGAAAAAATTAAATGTTATTTTTCCTAGGTTAGTTATGTAAAACTTCTCTGGTCTTCCACAAGTAATTCATAACCAAAATTAGCGAAATTGTTCATCATTCGACAATTATGCGTACATACAGACAAAGGTTCAATTTAATCGATAATTCCAATCACACTTCTAATGTTAGGTTGTCGAAATCTGTTTTCGTACAAAATGGATACGATACTCTACAATAGTGGCTTCCATACTTTAAAATGATAATGAAACACTCGATAATAAATTTTATTTCATAAACCCTATAAAAAAATACAACCATCTTCATTTCTTCTTCACGGCGCCAAAACTCTTTATACCAAAGAGTATATAAATACTACGTAACACTTTATACTTTCTTCTTTCTTTTTTTAGTTTTTGGTACTAGCGTGAGTATTTGCCATTAGTCAAGTTGACATTACCCGATATAACAAAATTGGGTATAAATTATTGAAAATTAATCTAAAGTCCTCAAAGAAAGTCATGTCAGGGTTTTAAGTAAAGCGGTGGCCTCATTCATTTAATGAGATTTGGCGGCAACGAGGAAATACATGATACATTAATTTGTTCATGATTATTTCATTTGTGCACTTTCACTAATCAAATTTGTACGAAATGCCACCAAAATTGACTAATTTCACTCATTTTACTGTGTACACGAAATTCCATAACTACGAAAAAACTACGACTATCTTTTTTGTCGATGGCGCCAATTTACTATTTTATACTTTACCTTAATTTCAATGTAAGCTAGCTGTCCCGGCAAACTTCATTCTCCTGTTTGTATGGGAAAATTTTAAATTTTATTTTCCCTATTTTCCTTAAAGTTTTTCCGTTTTTAATAGTTTTTAAAACTTTTCCTGGAATTTCACAAATAATTCAAAACCAAATCGATCCAGCTGGTTTCGAGGCTAATGAACACTAAACAATTTTTATATATACATATAGGAGAATGAAGAGATAATACTTTTTAATACTTTATTAAGTTTTTCTTTTCTAACTGCTTACTTACCCGCTTAGTTCTCTCTTACACTTTCCTTGAGCGTTTCACTCTTTAATGTAATGTAATAAAACAAAGTAGTTGGTCTTGAGAAATGAAGATGGCGTTCTTATCAACAAGATATCAAAATGTATTATGGTCGAATTTCAACAAACGGGCGACCACTAGTAATGATTAAATAAGTCTCACTTATCAACTTTTTTATTTTAGTTGAATTATATTCATATCAATTTAGTTGCCTTGTTTGTGTGGTCATGAACAGAAAAACATAACTGTTAAAAAAAAGTTAAGCTGTTTCAAAACAAAAATAAAGTAATTACCCAGATTTTCACTTTATTATTACGAAAACTATAAAAAAGCTGGCACTTCTTTCAAAATGCATAATTTTTGAAAGTATTTAAGCTTATGTGCAAGTCTACCGGCTATCCTACCATCCTACTCTTCCAGGTAGTAGGAATTAAAAAGGCAGTAACAATGGGAATGGGAATTACAGATTATAAATATTGTGTGTTAACAACTTTCGGTCAGGACAGAGGTTTCGAAGAAGTTGGTACCATCTTTATAATTAAGCGAGTATTTTAAGAAATAGTAACCAGGTTATCGATAAAAAGAGAGATATCCTTATCCCATTTTAGGCATAGTATAAATAAATGTCATTGGACAAATTTCATAAATTGAGTCTAAACCCAAAGTTCAATCCGACTTGGTTAAAGTAAATTTGTTTATTTTTTCCTTTGTCTTAAAATAATTTTATTCTAATTGATATTTTATGTGTTATATTTCTTTTTTGTCTGTTAAGAACAACATCGTGCAACATTTATTTCATTATATCTCCTTGATTTGTGGTTGCCTGAAAGAGATCGCTGTTTTGGCGATAAGGCCGCTTTTGTGTATCGCCTTAGTTTTTAAGGTTTTTTAAGTGTATTTATTTTATGTACTTATTTTGGTGCACAATAAAGTTATTCTTTTCTATTATAAGTAAGTGAGTATATTCACGCCCATATCACCTAAGGGGTAGACAGAGGCAAAACCACGACTAGTCGATGACACTTAGTCTCATAATGTGATAGATGGCAAGCCTGTCGCCAACCGGGCACATATCCAATCCCGAGCAACATTTTTTTATTAGAAAAATGGAAATACCACATTTTCTTCTTGTTTCCCGACCCGGGATTCGAAACCGGGACTTCATGAAGTCAAGTCCAACACTTGGACCGCAAGACCACAGAGTAGCTATTATATTTCATCTAAGTGTATGGCTTGTGTTATGAGTATTAGTCCACGATACATATATCTATTTATAAGTATCGTTAACATTAGGTATATCCATATCACTAAGCGAGGAATATGCGTTTGATAGGAATAAGGAATTTTGGGGTTTCAACTTGTGTAAATGATACAGTTATATACGCCCAAAATGGGACAAGGATGCCCCTTTGTATTGATGACTTTTAAATACTGGAGTAAATTTATTAACAAACCAAAACCTCGAAATACAGACTTCTACATGTGTCTTAATAAAGGCCTGCCAGGGAAAATAAGAACATGATTAAAATAATATAATTATAGTTATGTACAGTAGTACTATTTAAATTATGCGCTTTGGCTATATTCGTCAAGCTTCGGAAATACGAATGTATTATAAAGATATCTAAATAGAGTTGTTATTACATTATTAATCGTTTCGCTTACATTTATAATAGGTCAGCCTATTTAAAAATATAAGTATAAAGTGTAAAAAGTTTAAAGCTGAAGCGCATAATTTACATAGTACCTAGTACTGTTATGTAGTTTTTATTGTGACTAGGAAATCGAAGGTCTGGGCAGGCATTTGTGTGTTGAACATTGAAGTTTGTATATCCTAATACAATCCTAATTATTAAGTTTAAATTGGTGTCTACTTATTTCTATGTAATGATATCGTTGACTAGTACCCATTCTCGTACCTACCAAGTACCAATACAATCTTTTTTTTCTTATGATATTGAAAGGCAAACAAGCAGACGCATTTCCTGATGGTAAGAAATTCACGCAGGCCGGGATGTTATGCCTCGAGCAAAAGTAAAAATATACATGATTTTTGCTATGATATTGGAAGACAAACAAACAGACGGATATCCTGATGGTAAGAAATTTACACCACCTAGAGACACTAAAGGTGGTAATGGCGCGTTGCCAACCTAAGGCCGGGATGTTACACCTCGAGAAAAAGTAGGTTTACCGGCTAACTTACCCTCTGAACTGAACACGTTAACGGGAAGCATTGAAGTTATAGCAGCAGAATAGGTAAGGTACAGCCATTTAATTTGCTTTCTTATTAGATATATGTATTTATGTTTGTGTGATTTGTTCTGCGATATTTATTTTTCATCATAGTCACGGGTAGCTGCAAGTATTAAACACTAATTACAATTGGATTCAAGGTCAATGTTATTTGATATGTAAAAGTCGAAAAATTAAAATCACTTTCGGTTTTTAATACAATCCTTACAAAGTATGTTACATCAATTCAATGAAGGTTCAAAGGGGTAGTGGATGTATAGCATCTAAGTATTACAAATATCTTACTTCCAATACTTTCAACGTTCTGTAATGGGATCAGATACTTGTGCTGCATACTGTACGACATACCTATTTCGTTCAAAGCCAGCCATATTGTCTACAGGGCTTAGAAGTTGGACCAGATCAGGTTAAATAGAACCTTTTTACTCTTAAAGAACGGGTTATTTGCAGACGGTCAAAGAATGAATGTAAATAAACATTGGGGGTAAACAAACCTCCAAACTGGTTCTTTGCACGCTAGACTCAATTCAAAGGTAATATATTTATAAATCCTACTGTCTACATTGACCAAACTGTTTTGGAAGCAATGACAATCTGTTCAAAAGTTATGATGCCACAAACACACACATATACACGCTCACATTTACACACACACACACACAAACACACACACACACCACACATACACACACATGCACACCACACACACACACACACACACACACACACACACACACACACACACACACACACACACACACTTATATACATATACACAGAAAGACACTTTAAACTTAAAATACTTTTAATCCTCTATCAACTATCAACAAAAAACTCTACTGATCCAGCCTAACATTCTTAACCCCTTGCATCTGTGCCACCATCGTTTTCACTGGTTTATTTCGGAGATTATTCGAATATAACTAGTTTTGTTACAAGATGAACGGACGATGCGACATGGTTTTACTACATTCTTGTCGAAGAGAAATGGAAACTCGTTTTGTGATATATTTTATTGGTAGAAAGTCTGACTGCTTTTTCTACAGCCAAAACTGATTTGTCTTAAGTTATTGTTATTTTATCACTTTACAATAATATCAGGCAAAACAAACAGACGGACATCCTGAGGGGGAAACACACGATGCTTTTAGTACAGAGAGTGTGTTATTCGGAACTGGCAAAGTTTTTTTAAGTTTCTGGTCTTATAGAGATATTAGGCCAAATTAGTACAATTTACATTAAACTGACTTTATAGTGGTACGTTTGGTAGGGCACACTATTGTTTGCAAGACTCTACATCTAGTCGTTGTTCACGATGAGTCTAATTAAACGACTCTAGCACAAATAATACTGATGAAATTAAGAAAAATGTCTGTTTAATGTTGATGTTTTTGTGATTATTCAGATGCTTATATGAGAAATATATAGACTAAGACTTTGGTTACAAAACCTTTTGATCAAATCACGTTAAAACTCTATAACTTGACTATGGCTGATACATGCGGTCGAAATGAGAGTGCGACCAAAAATCGGTGGTGTAACGCTCGCTGACCGCATTCGTAACAGTGAGATCCGAGAAGGAGTGGGATTGAAAGAAAGTGTTGGTATTAAAATGCGAAAAGGCATGCTCCGCTGGTTCGGTCATGTGGAAAGAATGACAGATGAAAGAAAAACAATGCAGATATACGATGCGAATGTGGACGGAGTTAAGTACCTGGGTAGACCTAGGTTGACATTCCACGACCAGATCACTCGAATATTATCCGAGGGTGGTATCAAGAGTCTCCGAAACAACGTGTTTGTATGAAAAGCCAGACAGGTTTGTCAGGATCGTGAGGTCTGGCACTCCAAACTCTTTACCTACCCTGTATGGATTTGGCGTGAAGATATTTATGTATGTAACTTATTGATTCTATCACGCGGCAAAATATGTTATGATAATGTTATGATTAATACATTTTTGTTTAAACTTTGTATTAAAAAGGTAAATAGCAATCCTGAGCTAACTACTACTTAGTGGGTACATAGAATTTTTAAAGATACCAAATTACTACGCCTTGAGCGGGTTTTCTAGCTACATATATAATTGATTAAGGTAGGTAAATATTATATATAAATAAAATATAATATAGACCTTAATCAATGTAATATCCTATCAATATACTTTATAAAACAAACTATAATGTAATGTTTATTCTAGAATTTATTTAAGTAGGGTTGAGTTATCTTAGATGTCTCTACGTTTCTCACAACGTATTATATTGGCGTTCTTGCGATGGTAAAAGGGTTTTACCATGTATGTGTTTATATTTACAAATGATAGTTTATTATACTGCGAGGGAATGCGTACTACTTATGGCATTGCTGAACTGAGTACGCTGGTGATTCATTTCTCGGAATTGACCTTGCTATGAGTCATTCGCTGGCAGAGTTGGGGATACCGCGCCTGTCTGCCGGTTGCTTGCATGTAGCACTCCGCTCACAATAACGCGTTTTAATAATACGATTTACTTTATTTATAAATAATTTAATATTAGAGTAACTAGAAAAAATGTGTGCCAACAAAAAACGTAGAAAAACTTATCAGTTTTGAATTTTTCTTATGGTTTTTAATAAGTTTTTAAAGTTGGATATTATGATAACAACCATGACGTCATTCATACTACTAAAGGTAAGTGCTTAACATTTTATTATCGTATTAATTTCAATTAAGTAAGACGTTTCAATTAATTTGCTAGATTGTCTCAAAAATATGTTTCGTTGACTCTACAGAACTCTACAAATCGCAATTTTATTTGACATTTGACGTTAGCAATAAAACGACTAAAAAATTAAACACTTCTATGTATATATTGCTTTCTCTGTTTACCTTACTAACACACCATAGCGTGACAGAGAAGGAAAATCCGTTCTAATCTTCATAAAATTGCCCGATTTCGTAATACTAGTTGTTGTGAGATTGAAAGAGACAAAAGATCTCTGTTTCTCTTTCTAGACTCTATTAATTTGTCAAGTACTACAAGTTGAGTAGATTTACCTACGTTGTTTTAACAATATTTTTCTTTATTAAATTTTGTTTGTGTAAAGCGTAAACTTCGAAAATATTCGATGAGAATTAGTTCTACTCTAAGGTATTCTTGCGACACATATAAAGTTATTCGTTCCAAATTAAAGTGTAATGCTGACAAGAACTTCTATCATCTGTTTATGTGACACTTGTTGAGCAAGTTTTAACTTTTCAGACAAACTCTTTTTTGTTGAGGATGAATAGAGAGGATAATGTAAACTGGTTTCATGGGAAAATATCCAGAGAAGCAGCTGAGAAACTTCTGAAAGAAGGTTAGCAAACTACGGAAACTTTCGCCTTGTTATTTCTACTTTTGTTTATTGTGACCAAAGATTTAAAAATATTATTTTACTTTTCAGAAGGGGAAGATGGAGTTTTCCTTGTGCGTGAAAGTAACACATCCCAAGGGGATTATGTATTATCCGTCTTACACCAAGTAAGTAATTTAATATAATTTATCAAATAACCTCAATGTAACTTGTTTACTTGTGCAAAGTGACAAACAAGTTATTCACTACATTGCTAACTCGAAATTGTAGCTATTTTATATTTTATACAACTTAAGCAACATAGATTCTTATAATGCCTATATCTCGGATTTATTAATTAACTTTTTTAGATAAACTTTTTTATTGGTCTTCAAGTTAACTTTATAAAATTGAGAAACAAAGTATGTGGAAAGTACCTAATTGTTGTCCAAGCATGGTCTTGAAAACCTTTTCACTTTCTCATACTGTCTGTATAAATAGTAAATAAACTTATTTATAAAAATAGTAGTTTTACCGTCCCACTCAGAGAAGTCAATTCACATTAAAATCTATCATTAAGTTACAATTTTGTATTGAAAATGTCAACTTAAAAAAAAAGAATGTTCACACCCATATCCCCGAAGAAGTAGGCAGAGGTAACCAGGGCACCCACGACTAGCCGAAGACACTATGTCCCACAATGTGATAGGTGGCAAGCCTATCGCCAACCACATTTCCAATCCCGAGCAGCATTTTTTTTGTTATTACAAAATTGGAAAAACCCAATTTCCCTTTTGTTGCCCAACCCGGGAATCGACTTAATGATTGACTAAAAGACAATTGATATCTCTGAGTATGATTGTTAGAGTGCTATATTATCTTGCAGTTAGTGACCCTATTTGTAATCATTAGGCATGTATAAGATTATAAATCCAAAAAATATTGTTACGTTTAAACAGTATGTAAACAACCTTTAACATGAACTAACATTTATACACTGAACTTGACAATTATTTATCTTGATTATTTTTTAACTTAATAATTATTTCTTTTAAAAAGAAAAAACATTTTCTTTCAATAACTTGATCTGCAATGTTATATATTACTGTATTGTGGTAATTTATACTCTTATCTATTTAAGTATTTCAAATTTGCTATGGGAATAGATCAATTTATTTTTTTAAACTTTTTTAGGGAGAAGTGGTGCATTATCAGATAAGAAGACATGGTGAGGATGCATTTTTCTCGATTGAGGAACACACAACAGTGCATGGCCTGGATACATTGATTCAACACTATCGGGGCGACTCGAACGGTTTAGTAACGAGACTGTCCGTTGTATGCAAAGGTCAACCACCACCACACGAATCGAGAACACAAGGGACGACAAACCTACTGCATCGGTAAGTTTTTGATACGTTTTTTATTTGATAACAAATAAACATAATAATTACAGTTACATAGTATTAATTTGAGACAGATATTGAACATGTTTTTGTGAGTAACCCAAAGCTTAAACAAGCAAACTCTAGCATAAAAAACATTTCTTCCTCACATAGAATCGACCCACACATAATATAGTCTTATTATGTTAAAATAATCTCTTAAAGGGTTTTATAATATGTAATCTTATATTTAAAAAAATCTCGTGTTACAATGTTAGTTACCATACTCCTCCAAAATAGCTTGACTGGCTGTTATCCGAATAGAGTACATTTGATGTGTACACAAAATACACAAAGGCTCATTGCAATCCAATTTTGAATTAATTATAGTTTACTTTTTTTATGATATGGGAAGGCAAACATTCACGTGGCAAAGAGACATAAGGGTGGTAATGGTGTGTTGCCAACCTGAAGCTGAGATGTTATTCCTCGAGCAAAGTGAGCTTACCGGCTACTTAATCTTTCGAACCGGATCACGTCAATGGCTAGCACTGACGTTATAGCGGTGGTACCAATCTGGGCGAAAAAAAGTTGCTCGAATTTAAAAAAGGGGGCTCTTAACTTGTTTTTTTTATCCTTTAAATTATGATTATTTAAAAAAGTAGGTTAGTATTAATTAAGTAATCTATATATTCCAATATTTAATAACTCAAGAAATCAAAATGCCAATGAGGTCCTTTTTGTACTCTCCACTTTATTTGTTTGCAATAAAAACTTTAGTTATGACAACACAGGGTTTTGAAAACATACATACAAATGCATATTCTTGGTGTTGTAATATAAATAACTATATGCAAATCACATACAGTAGTACTATTTAAATTATGCTCTTTGGCTATATTCGTCAAGCTTGGGAAATCCGAAGGTATTTTAAAGATATCTATATAGAGTTGTATTACACATAATTCATTTCGCTTACACTTAGATTAGGTCAGCCAATTTAAAAATAAAGTGTAAAGCCAAAGCGCACAATTTAAACATTAGTACTGTAACTTGCTGATAAGTAAAAAATTGATCTATTTACAAGTCGAAAGAGCACTCCATATAAGAGTAGACATTGTTACGAAAGGCTCATATCAGATTGTTTACTATGGTTGTTGATAAATTGATTAATTGGAGAAGGAAGTTCCATTAGAGCGTGTGATATAGATTAACCTAAATTTTTGTTCTTGTGTCTTTTGTGTTGTAATACTTACTAATTTCCTTTTACACTATCACACAATTGAGGAAGAATTATTTAAAAAAAAATACTAAACAGACATTATTTTTGTAATATGATTTATTTAAAATTTTAAACTCTGATTATGCTGGTTCATTTCAAATAATTTATGTCTTATTCCATTGGTTTTTATTAATCTAATAACTTCTATATATAGAAAACAAGGTCTGATCTATTAAAACGAATATAACTTGATACTGTATGAATTGACATAGTATTTAGCTTTTCGATTTATATAAACCGCGCTATACCACAAGAACTACTTACAGGGTTCCCTATCCTCGGGTCTTTAACATGATAGTGTTTTATGGCAGCAGGAATAAGATGGTGGATCCCTGTCGAGGCAAGTTACCGCACAGCACTCTATCGCCAGTGGCCTTGTTGGCTATGACCCATTTAACCTGTGCTTGCATCTTACAAGCTCTCTGGCAAAAGTGGTCTATTCTACAAAGAGTGTCCTAACAAACATGGAGGATAGATATTTGTGATTTGATATCTATTTGAAATGATGTGTCACAAATTTATTTTGTATTTGACCATTTCTTTGTCCTCCAGTTAATGTATATGCTGTTATACACCAACTGTATATGTCTTAGAACTGTGTTTCTCAAAGAGTGCTCCGCGGAACCCTGCGGCTCCGCAAAGCCTTTATGGGAGCTCCGAGAGAATGCTAGTAGTATCTTCATAATATAGAATGCTAATAGTAAGGAGAAAAAATACATTTCTTGTATCACCAAAACCAAATACAACAATAGACTGGATACTGAACCCGATTTAAGACTTTAATTCTCTTCGATCAAATCTAATATCAACCAATTGATGAAAAATAAGAAACAGCTTACACTACTAGGGACAAAAGTGACTAAACTACGTTTTCTGTCAGTCACTCAGTAACGTAAGAGTTTTATATTCATTGTAGTAGCTATACACTTATAGTGGAACATGATTTCATAGTATTAAACTTTAATAATAATAAAGAATGTACGTTGCTTTTTTTTTGTTTTGGTGTTCCGTCAAAAATTTCGCTTTTCAAAAGGGTTCTACCACCAAAAAAGTTTGAGAAACGCTGTCTTAGAACAATCCCAATTTAAGGCAAGCAGGTACAGATTTGATTGATAAGATTTTTGGCTTTTTCTGGGTATCGGTGCTTTTTAATTTTATTTTGGTGTCAACATATTTTATACCTAAAGAAAGAGATATAACTAAAAAGGACCAAGATTTAGATTATCCAATTTTTTTTAGTCATTTACCATTGCAATAAAATAAGTAGTTGGTACAACAAGTTGATAAGAAACCAGCAATCAAATAAATTATTAGATAAAGACCATATAACAATATTTTCAGTTATCAATGGGTCGGGCACCAAAAATTTAGAAAATGTATATTCTAATAAAAAATAACATTGCCCGGTATCGGATATGTGCCCGGTTGAAGATAGGCTTGCCAGGTGCCACATTGGGGGATTTAGTGTCTTCGGCTAGTCGTGGGTGCCTATTACGTTTGTTATCATTTGAAAGTAGATATTTTTTTTGTTCTTGAAAAATTAAACATTTGGAATTGTTCTAGTCTTGCTCTCGTTGTGCTATATGTAGAGATATTTCTGTTATTGGTGTCATTGATTAACTTCCTTAATACAAAAGTAGTATAATTTATTTATACACGTTTTTTGGAGATAACACTTGTACTTATCCACTATATACTTTATTTAACACTTTCTAGCCAACCGGTTTCACTGTTTACAGCATCATCAGGGCTTTGAAACTAAAGATAAAAAGGACTTTTTTGATTTAACGTTCAATACCTATTTGGTTAGATGTTAACATCTTTCTCATTACAAATCAGAAGAGCCTTTTACTTTAGCCTTGAGTGTTTGCAAGAAGTTGATCATATCATTTTGTCAGTTGGCTACTTTGTGCCAATTCTTTTCTAGTACTAGGAATAATAACAATATAATTGAAAATGTTTAATAACCCTTCAAAACATACATGATGCTATGTAACAAAGATCCATCTCGGTCATGTCAGCTTTAAAACAAAATTTGCATAGAAATCTGTCCATCACACACACACACACACACACACACACACTCACGCACACACACACGCACACAACACACACGCATACACGCATTCACGCACTTACGCACGCACGCACGTACACACACACACACACCCCTTATAACCCCTTCTTTTTTGGCGGGAATTAAAAATGAAAGATATTGTATTGGCGTAATATAGCCATATCTATAGTTCTTGCAATTGTACATTAGTATATATTTTATTTACAGGCAATTCATCTGCTTCTTTGTTTCCGAAACTATTAAAAAAAGGATTCACTTGGCTTGAATATTTGATCAATGTGTTCAAATTACAGGGGGGGTTCAAATATGACGAAAATACTGTATAAATGCATCTCAAAGGGTTATTGGCCGGTTATTGTAATAAGTGATGAACTATAAACAGTGATAAGTTTATTGGTTATTTCCTTCTTGGTACCAACTGAGGGTATGGCTCAGACAATTCAAGTACATTGACTATATTGTCAAATTAGGTTGTCGCATTTTAGGTATAGTAGTACTACTTCAATTATTCGCTTCGGCTATATTCGTCAAGCTTCGGAAATCCGAATGTATTTTAAGTATATATATAGAGTTGTTATTACATAATCTTTTCGCTTGAATTTAGATTAGGTCAGACAATTTAAAAATAAAAGTATAAAGTGTAAATAGTGTAACGCCGAAGCGCATAATTTAGATAGTAGTAAGTACTATACTTGCCTACACTATACAATATTAACGTCTTATTGCGCGTAATGGAGGTAGGCTTGCTTGGGCGCAAAAAATTACAGCTTGTTTTTCAATGTGTTTATACCTAAACTATTTGAATGAGGCCTTAATTTCAAATAACAAGGCGACAAAAATTATGATTAAATTTATTAGGGTTCAGAAGAGTCATGGTATTATGTTATGGTATTGACCGCCTCGTAAGGGGCTAACGTACATCTGTGTTACCCGGGTTCGATTCCTGAAAGGTCGGGCATTTGTTTGTCGTCGTTAACTAACACACATAACACAAGTGTGAAATGCTTACGTTGAGCGCGGATTTATTTGTGTATTTTGTCCAGGAGTATTTATTTGTTTATTCAGAGCACAGACGAAATATTTAAAATTTATTGAATTAAAGTATAAGCTATATCCGTAGTTTTGCGCGCATTTTATCGCTTTTTTTTTAGAAAAAAAAGTACCAATATCAGATATTTAAAAGCAAAATTTCATTAAATACAAGATGGATGGATTTTGATAAAAAATTGGTTGTGATTTTAGTTTATATATCCTAGCAACATATAAGAGCATAGAGCGAGGCAACGTTTTCCGTATTATTTGTCACTTTATCACTCCAATTCTAAATAATTTATTTAAAGTAAATGAAAAGTTAAAAAAACCTTGGCTGTAGTTTGTATAACTTAAGGGGCCATGTATGCTAAAATACGTCAGCAATATACTGTTTTTTTCATACAAAGCAATTATGGATCTTGGCGACAAAAATACACAAGATTAACATTAATATGCTTTATAAGACTAGTGTTTCCAAAACACGATTCATTTCACTTTGCTCGATAGAAAAAAAAACAAAAAGTTAACCCTTTTTTGATAGCAAAACCCAACTGTCTACTTCAATTATGAAAATATCGACACAAGATTTAACATAAATAAGTATTATACTAAAAGATAACTGTTTCAGTTTGTATATTTTTTTTTCAAATTACTTTTATAGTGTCAAAAATAGTGATTTGGCGCTTAAGACATTTACTTTAGAGCGCAATATTTCATAGTAATCATGGAACGGGTGAGTGCGCTGATTGGCTCTTCTGGCTGACTAAGTATGGGGCCTTAAAGAAAAATGGTCGTCTATAAAAATGTCATCCCGCACAGGTAGGACTTGTATGGTCCATCTAAATATAGCTTTTGCTGATTCTGATACTGAATCACGTGATTTTACCTAATTTTTGAGTGCTACTACTTTTTTATCCAGTTTACGTATGGGGTTGGGAGAGGGAAAAAAGAGAAAATGAAAACTTGGCTATGTATGCCTACCTAATACGTAAACGCATTATCCGATTTAATTTTTTGATTTGTCCCGATATACGTTTTCGGGACTTTGCTTCAAGATTTGTATGTGTGTAAGTATAATACAATACAGTTATACCTTTTATCCGACTTTGAAAAACGAGGTACAATGTTCGTCATTTTAAAAAAAATCGCAATTAATGAACACGTGCTGAATTAACTTTGAATGAAGAGACTCTGCGTGATACGGCTAGTCTTAGGGTTCCGTACTTCGAATAGAAAGCCCGGACAGACGGATCATTTTGTTGTCCTTCCGTCCGTCTATCAAGACCCTTTATCTCAGGAACGCGTGGAGTCTGTCCTTTAGAGATGTGAAAATATTAAACTTGTAAGTTCAAAATAAAAAAAAAATACAGCCGTTTATGCCGCAAATTTTCGAAACTCGCAAAGGAATCAACACCTAAGGGGTACTTCCCGTGAACTCAGAATCTTGGTGTTTGGTACGGAGAAACGTCGTATAGCACAGATAAAGTAAACATTTCGAAAGCTGTAAAAAATATGTTATAATAAAATGTCGTGATGGGAGAAATTTTACTTTTAAACCTACATACAGGTTTGTACGGAACCCTCTGTATTCGAGTCCGACTCGTACTTGGCCGATCTTTATGCATTTACCAGATGTTGCACGAGGTTGCTGAAATTTCTCGTATTAAATTTATTTTACTCTCTCCCCGGAACCCTTTCAAATATCGAGATGAAATGCCTATATCATACATATCTAGCTTCCTAACTATAATTTCTAATTCTAGTTTATAAACTTTCTGGGCGCTAGCCTCCTATTGCACTCAAATATGTCTTAACTTCGCTCCGGTTCAAAGAAGCATAAAGAAATAAACACACTTCCGCAATGATAATATTAGGCCCGGCACACACATTCAGAATTCCTTTACGGAATCCAGTTTCGACATTCCGAAACTAAATGATATTATGATTGGAGGAATTGGAGTGGATTAGTTGGATAGAGAAAAGATGATTGGAATAGATTGGTACGGGGCGCCATCCAATCCAATTCTGTTCGGAGAAATTAACGTTTTTGGCTGATCCATAGATTCGTTTGAATTTGTTGCATTCGATATTTATCGAAACGGAATTCCGTAACAAGTTCTGAATGAACGTGGCGAGGCTTAGTTGATATATTCTTCCGGACTACGAAGATAAATAAATAAAACAATCTAACCCCAAAGTAAGCAAATTATATGCTTGTGTTATGGGTGTTAGTCAACGATACTAATACATAGAAACACTTAAATAGATACCAGAATAAATTTAATATATACCCAGACTCGGAAATGCGGACATCTATATCACACAAATGCCCGTCGGGAATCGAACCCGAGCCTCGCGGTTGATGGTTGTAGGCGTGTACGCTAGCCACTCGACCAACGAGGCGGTCAAAAAAGATGGATGACGGAATTAAAATTTGACCTTGAACATTAAACATGGCTCATAAAACATGTTACGAGATACGCAGTCGAAAATTAATTGGCAACACAAACAGACCAAGAGACGTATAATTGAGATGAGTCAATATAAACAATGATTCATCAAACAGATGTATCTAAGGAGTTGGGACTGTAGTGTTACATACGTTTTTACATTCCATTGATATGAGTAATAAATATAACATTTAAACTTGCCTATTAAATCCTAGCCATACCAGACGCTGTTTTATGGAAGCGAGAGTTGGGTATGTCATAAAAAGCATGAAAGTATGATGAACCCTGTCGAAATGAGAGTAAGAAAATCCATAGAGTAACTCTCATCAACTGCATTGTTTGATTGCGACTTTGTATGAACCTCGCTTTTTAACCGAGTTCAAAAAAACGAGTAGGTTCTCAATTCGGCCGGTATATATTTTTATGTATGTGCACCGATTTCTCGGTTGTTTCTGAACCGATTTACGTAATTATTTTTTGTTTAATGGAGAATAGTTTCGAATTGGTTTCAAAAAATTTAATTCAGGTAGATCCATTAGTTTTTATTTTATGAGCATTTTTTATCTATTTTCACCTATAGATTTCAGACGGATTTCCTGATGGTAAGAAATTCACGCCGCCTAGAGACACCAAAGATGGTAATGGTATTTTTATTAAATTAAATAATATCAACTATAAACTAAAAATTATTAAAAATAACTACTTTAATAAAAACCGTCTTTAAAAGTAAAACGATAAAAAATAATAAGGATTTAATATTAATTATTTACTACCTATTATTTATTTATGCCCTTTACTAATAGGTTTGAAGTCGGTGCCAAGTCAATTTAATACTTACTTTTAATATAATGATTAGTTTAAGGCTTGGCACCAACTGTATTACATTTTTTCGAAATCTATTTGATAGAAGTGATTTAATATTATCAGGAATTTGGTTGTATATACGAATGGACATGCAATACACCTTATTTTTGTAAATGTTGAGTTTTTCTTATGCACATGTAGTTTCTCACTATTTCTAAAATGTCACAAACCTAGGACTTCAGCATTTGTATGAAACATATGATGATGTTTTTTACAAATACACATACAGCCAATAAACAAGGTAAAGGTAATATTTTAAGTGACTTAAAAAGTGGCTGGCATGAATGTAACTGATTGACACTACATATAGCACTTATACGCTTCTTCTGAACTCTAAAGAGTCTACTTAATTCTACAGAATTACCCCAAATAGGAATACCCTACTGCAAAACGGAAGAAACATACCCGTGATAGCTAAGAATATCTCGATACCCTTAGTTTACAAAAAAAAAAATCCGCATCAAAATCAGCTATGATACCGAGACACACAGACGCGTTAAACTTATGACACCCTTTTTTTCCGTCGGGGTTGAAACTAGCCAAATGCTTCCACTTTTATAGCATCAGGGTATTTTTTTTCAATCAATTTAATATTCAAATATAATAAGCGAAACAGTAAGTCAGTTCGTACATTAATAATTTATTTCTATTTTTATATAGGTATTGCGATAAGACGTAGCGTTCCACAGAATTATTTTATTTTTTTAATATAATAAATTAGGTTGTTAACTACGCTCCGGGTCGATTCCCGACTGAGGCAGACAATTGTGTGAAGAACATTAGTTTGGGTCTATATTTCTAAGTATGGGTGTGTATTAAATATGTTCTGTATTTTCATGCCTGTTTTCCATAAGAAGTAGCCAGTGTCATTATTGCCAACCTGACACTTATCCCGGGCAACGTTGTTTTTATAAAAAAGTTTTTGTTGTCTGTATTGTTGCCCGACCAGCAACCCGGAAGTCATGAAGTCTATTCCAATATTTATTTATTTATTGTGTCTGCGCACTAAGTTTAAATGCTTTCTTTCAACAGGGCAACAGAAGCAGGAAACTTGAATGTAGTATCACAATTGCTGCATTGTGGATACAGAAACCGCGACGCCAAGAACCAGGATGGCCAAACCGCGGTCCACATAGCGGCAAAGTCTGGCCGTGACGATATACTGGAGAAGTTGATAGAAAGCGGTGGTACCGTCAACGTTCGGGACTCTTTCTACTATACACCACTACATGTGAGTTTTTTATAAGTATACAACCCCAATCATTAGAATCTTACTATAGGCCTTGTATTTTTGTAGTGAAAACTTCTTAAGCGGCGTTGCGCAGTTTTTTTGGAATGGGTAAAAACTTCTAAACTCGCTTAGGACACGTCGTGACCTGATCGAAAATTCGTAAGATGGATGAAGAGTAAACAGCCGGCAGAAAATGTATGTCTGCGCCTACTGTTTCTTTTAGACTGCGCAGGGTGCTTTCTTTTTTTTATGTTATAGGAAGGCAAACAAGCAGACGGATTTCCTGATGGTAAGAAATTCACGCCGCCTAGAGACACCAAAGATGGTAATGGTGCGCTGCCAACCTGTGGTCAGGATGTTAGGCTTCGAGCAAAAGTAAGCTTACCGGCTACCTAACCCTCCGAACCGGAACACGTCATGACGTTATGGCGGCAGGAATAGGTAAGGCAGTGGTACCAATCCGGACGAGTCGATACGAAACTCTGCCACCTAGAAAATGTTTGAAAATGCGCGAATGTTCGTGTTGTCATGTTATAAAAATAAATGAATATTATATTCTACCACATAAATGATAGTAATTGTCGATGAAAGTAAATCCCGGAGTGTCGTCGTTTTTTTATATAAGAGATCATCGAATAATGACACGGCTTACATGATGGTATGGTAAAAAAAACACCTTAGCCTAAGAACTCATGAAGCTGTTTTTACCCGCGGTCGCGAAACTGTCGACTATTACAAAACTCACGGGACCGATAATTTATGCGGTCACAAAGCCGTCGCGGTTGACATCATCGCACGCAAACTTGTATGATTCTACGGGCGGACGACCGCTGCCGCGGGGACCGCAAACAACCGCGGGCACTGCGGGTGTAAAACGCGTCGTGATACTTACTCTTACATTTGCATATAAATCTACATTCTATAGAACTTGCGGGCCCGCAACCGTCGCGGGCAAAAATAGCTCCGTGTGTTCTCAGCCTACCATCTACCCTGCCTTTTGAACTGAAACATGATAGAATCATTATGTCGACAGGAATATATAAGGCGGTGGATTCCTACAGGACAATTTGCTGCACACCAATCTACTACTAGTGATAGTAGAAGACCGGTAGCTAAGATAGTTCACTTCAGAAGTTGAAAGAGAGCATCTAAATCGTTAAAGGAAATTTCTACTATATAATTATTCCCACTGTATGGTTGTTCCTACTGTTTGAATATTCCTACTATATGATTATTACTACTGTATGAATATTCCTACTTTATGATTTCCTACTATAAATATTTACATATAAGTTATTAAACCTCGATAGAACGAGATCCATCTCGATCAATTCAGTTATCAAACAAATAATCCGCAATCGGTCTATTTTTAAAAAGCTATGTTGCCACAGGCAGACAGCTGCACAGACGCAAACACACACACACACACACACACGCGCGCGCGCACGCACACACGCACACCTACACACTAATATCATCTCTCTTTTTCCGACGGGGTTTAAAATAATTACTATTGATAATGAGTAAGAAAATTGTCAGCTACATGTGTTTTGCGTACTTTGGCTCTACTACACGTATATATGTTGTGTGTTTCTAGTATACCTGTCAAAACAACTTTCCTTCAACGACTGAGCTGCTGATCACAAAAGGGAACGCCAATTACCAGATGAGGCACGCGCCCACGGGGAAAGTTCCCCTCCACGAAGCTGCGCAGAGGGGTCACATTGAATGTATTAAGGTGACGACACATTTTTAGTTATAACCAGAACTTACCAGCGGCTTCAACAGCTTCTCAAAGTTATTTAGCTATACTACAAAAACCATTTGCGATATCTAGATAGAAAATGTCTTGAAAATATTTTGTAGTTGTGAAATAAAAACAAATTACATGGATTGAAGTAACTAATTTATACCTACTTGTGTTATCGGTGTTAGACAACGATAATAATACATGGAAATACTTGAATCGATATCGATATATTAAATATAATATAAGTACTATAATATAATAAATACAGAAACCTATGTTCATAACACAAATGCCTGCCTCCCCGGAATCAAACCCTAGTCTCTCGGTCGCTCGCTAATCCCTCAGCCAGCAAAACAGTCAAAGTAGTAGGGATACGTAATTCTTTTCGTATTATTAAATAGTAAATAATAAGCTGTTTGCTTCTATTTTTAGTGTTTTTCTTTTCTATACAAAATATTACCTTCTTTTTTGCACCCTCATTTTTGGGAAGTGAGAGATATTGTATCTTTAAAATTAATAGAAACTTATAATTTATTGCTTATGTAAATCCAGTCTTAATTTTTCTTTTTTAGGTTTTACTAAAATTAAAGGCCCCTGCACATCCTCGAACACTAGCACAAGAAACCCCGGCTCAACTGGCCAAGAACTACGGTCATACAGAGTGTTATCAGTTGCTAAGTAAGTAAATTATTACGGCCTTAAATAGGAAAACGAATCTGTAGTACCTTTACCTTTGTGTATTAGCATCAAAGGTTTTACCATGCCTTAAGTATTTTCACGCCCATATCCGGTAGGCAGAGGCACAACCAGGGCACCCACGACTAGCCGAAGACACTAAGTCCTGGTAAGTGGTAGGCGGCAAGCCTATTGCCAACCGGCCACCCTCCCAATCCCGAGCAACGTTAATTTTATTACAAAATTGAAAATATACAATTTCTATTTTTTTTCCTGAGTCGCCTCTGTGGTCTAGCGGTTCAGTTGTTGAACTTAATTGCATGAGGTCCCGGGTTCGAATCCCGGGTCGGGCAACAAAAAGAAAATTGGGTTTTTCCAATTTTCTAATAAAAAAATGTTGCTCGGGATTGGATATGTGCCATAGATAGGCTTGCCACCTATCACATTGTGGGACTTAGTGTCTTCGGCTAGTCGTGGGTGTGCTGGGTGTGCCTCTGCCTACCCCTTCAGGGATATGGGCGTGAAGATGATTTTCTAATCTTTTTCATGCCCGATCCGGGCATAGTTATCTTACATAACTACCCACTTAAACGGTATAGAAAGAAGTGAAAAGTTTCATGAAAGGAATATGAATCCTCATTAGCTCAAATGGAATTCATCGGCTTGACACGAAGGGGTACAGGTTCAAATCCTAAATGCGATTTAAAATAAAATCTGGGATAATTTTGAACCCAGACATTTTTTTATAAAAACTGTAATGTATGTCCTATTTGAGTATCCACGCTAAACTCCATGTTATATTACAGAAAACCACAAACCGGAACCTCCAAACACATCAAGGAGCCAGTGGTACCACGGGACATTAAATCGGGACGAAGCTGTGACCACACTGCAGGACTATTGCAAACACAACAACCTCAACGACAAGTCGTCGGACGGCGTGTACCTCGTCAGGTACAGCGAGAGACACACGGGCGCGTACGTGCTCACGATGCTCAGTGAAAACAACGCGTATCATTACATCATCAGAAAAGAGGTAGTGTAGCAATAAAAGTTAATTAATGATGTTTATGTAAACCCTCTAGTTGAGTGTGGTCCGTGTTGATCCGGATTCCTTTGTAGAATTATAGACCACCTGCTTTCCTGCCAGGCAGCTCATAAAAGGCGAGCATAGACACCTTCAACCATCACTGTACTGAGAAACTAACTATTTGCCCGCGACTTTGTCAACATAGAACAAATTTTTCAACAAATCGCCCATTTAATAGTCCTTCGGACATTTAATTTAGACAAAAGTATCTTGTGTTTGATCCCGGATCTTCAACTGTATGCATATCAAACATCATTAAAATCGGTCCATCGTTTTAGTCTTGAAAGTGAAACAGACAGACTTTCGCATTTATATTAATAGTATGGATAACTGAGTATTATTAAGCTATTGCAATACTTTTCTTTTTGAACTAAAATGTGATGTCCCTTTTGACATGACAACGTCTAATAATTCGATAGAGCCGGCTGTACGCACCAAAAAACATGACTCATGCGGCGTTACCTCTCTGTGAGGCGTTCCTTTTAAGGCTTAAAGTGC
Source organism: Calephelis virginiensis (assembly GCA_002245475.1). Lineage (NCBI taxonomy): Eukaryota > Metazoa > Arthropoda > Insecta > Lepidoptera > Riodinidae > Calephelis > Calephelis virginiensis. Next base: position 108,440 of record NJDC01002098.1, on the reverse strand, counting down.
AAGCGAGAGCGCGGAACAAGCGACAAAGAGCACAATCAGTCTCCGTTCTTATGACGTTGTCACTTTCAACTATCGTCAGTAAACCGACTTTAAAGACAACCGCTTTTTTAATAAAAACCAGCGGTTTTTTATTTAGTTTTTTTTTATTTGTTCCTTTTTATGAAGCGATATCTTTAGATTAAAGCAAACAGCGTTTATCAACCTTCAGAACCCTGAAGGTACCAGCTATCCCAGCATACTCCTCGCTAAATTTGTCACTTGACCTGAAGTTCTCGTCGGTACTTGCTTCATTCATCTCTTCCAGGTGCTTCAGGTGCTTCTCAGAAGATAGAGTTTTGACCCACTTCTAGAATTACAAAGCGCAAGTTTGAGTCAGTATCTTCCTCAGAAAAAAATAAGGTTATTTAAAGAACGCTATGTTTATAACGGTTAGGTTTTTGCTAAAAACCTAACCGTTTACTGCGAGATCAATGTAAAAGAACTTTTGGCTAGTGCGTCGCAGTCAGCTCAGTTTAGCCAGAAAGTTTGAAGCAAGATGGTTTCACAAAAATGATTACTTCATTGTTTTAAATACTTTACAGAGTGAATGGTTATTCATCGATAATGGTCCTTATCTGGAATCACTAGAAAGAGTCATAGAACACTATAGCACAGTACTCGACGGACTGCCGACACGACTCACAACACCCGTACCCCCGAAGCCTAAACCGCCGCTACCTGAGGTATGTTGGGTTCTATGTTAATCTGGAATAGCCTTGCCTTAGGTACTTCATACTCTATTGTCTGATTATCTGCCTATTAGTTAGATATATTGTATTATTTGCTTCTTTAACACCGTTATTGCCTGAGATATATAGTATTCTTCATTTATCTAAAAAAATATTTATTTATTTGTCTAATTATTTGCCTATTAATGAGATATATTGAATTCTTTGCTTAACTAACATCGCTATTGCATTATATGTAGTATTCTTTATTTATATGAAAATTTGTCTATTTATTTATTTGTCTGATTATCTGTTGATTGCACTGGAGATTGGAAGGGAACGATCAAGTGCACGGTCACTAATTTCTTCATAGTTATTTCATTCGTGCACTTTAACATCTACATCTTCATACTTTAACATCTAAAATGCCGCTAAAATTGACTTATTTCATTCAATATCAATATGAGATTCAGTAATTATGAAAAAACTATGATCATATTTTCACTCGATTGTGCCCAAACTAAAGTTTGGTAAACCTTGTGCTCATAAACATTGAAAGTGAATCTTCATGAATCATGTGAACTAAATTTCATTCCTATGTCCCCTTTCAGTTTTCCACAATGCCAAGGACGAAGAAACCGTCACCGAGCCGCGCTGTTATGAATCAAACCCTATCCCTAGTCAAGAAAGATATACTAAGTGATAAAGCACCATCGAACAACTCGTTTGAACTACTTACGAGGAACCTCTCGTTCTCGTCGGACTTCAACAACGACAGTATTAATAACAACGAAGACGACATCGACGAGACGTATAAAGTACCCGTTAATAATAATGCAGTGACCACGTTGGCTGAAAACTATAATGAAATATCTATTAACGCTGACGGACAGTTGTCGACATTACAAGGTATTTATCTACACTACTATTAAATAGAAACAGCTGACACCATTGAATGTGTTATTAATAAAATCTAGTGAAATACTGTTTTTAAATTAGCTGCCAAATTCGAGTTTTCAGCGTCAACGTAAACGTAAAATCTCTGTGTTTCCAATTCGTTCTCGTCGAAAACCCATTTAAGGACTCCTGCGCGGTTTAGTGGCGTGTCCGGTAACCGTCTTTGAAATAATTGTCACTTCGATAAACTTATTTAATTTTATTTTATTTATAATAATAGGGTGTTAGTAAGAGGGTAGTTATTTATGTATACCTAAGGAACTGGCCGTTTACATAGCAATATTTAAGAATTGAATGTATAATTTAAAAATGGAAATCTTTTGCAATGTGTGGCTTTTTTATCTAGTCTGAAAAGTTTCAGTTTTACTTCGTGTTGTTTTTTACGTGTTTGCTACGTGATTACTCTGCTAATAATGAATCGATTTTGATGGTTTGTTCGTTAAAAAAGTTAGGCAGGCAGGCATTTTATTTCGAAATGGTCCCATAATTTTGTCATAGTTCGATTCACAATTCTTCGACAGTTTACAATCTCGCTTGATAGATTATAAAATAAAAATAATGGTGATGGAGCCTACTCCCAACTGTGGTAAATACTTATTGTTACTCACTTACCTAAATGTCCTCATCACCTCGCGCAGTGGAAGTTTTACGACGGAATAAGGTGATAGGAAAAGGAATATGAATAATTGGTAATTAATAATTGGTTACTTCCATGCGGATCCCGATGTCCGAAGATGGTTCACGGCCTGTAGTTGACACTGACAGGTTACCAGATGCAAAATATACCGAACAAACCATGTTTATAACCTTACGGTGTGTAATAAATGCGAATAAACGGTTGTGCTCATAGAGTTTATCCCCATGAGTGAGCTGACGCTGGGCGCGGTGGTGGGCGAGGGCGAGTTTGGGTCGGTGGTGCGCGGTACGTACGCGGGCGCGCCGGTGGCCGTGAAGACGTTGCACGTGCAGCACTCCGACACCATGCGGCGGGACTTCCTCGCCGAGGCCAAGCTCATGATGTCGCTGCGGCACCGCTGCATCGTGCGACTCATCGGCGTCTGTCTCGTCAGTACACTTACATTTCCTACTGCTTTTCATTGAATAAATGTAGCGCGACATAACAGAAAAGACAGTTTGCTATGAATGAATTGGATGCTATTAGCATCTATTATTACTTTGCGAAAGTGTGTCAACCTATATAAAGTCAAATTGTTGACCATTAATCTATTATCATATTGTTTAATCTATTAAACATTAAACAAAGGAGTTTTATGTAATCTATGGTTTTTAGTCACATTGACTAAAATAGTATAAGAAAGAAGTATTTTCATTTTAACAGAAGTTACGATTTTGATTTTTTATGGGTTGACACCATAAAGCTGAGTTTACACTTCTAACAATAATCTGACGTAATTTCGAAATATTACTGACTCTTTCTAATTTACCGACCTCTTTGTTGTCGTGATGTTGTTGTGATGTCACTCGAAAAAGTTAAAATAAAAAGAGAGGCCAGTAAATAAGATGTTTGTTAAGAATGTAACCTATTTGATAAGAGAAGTCGGTGTGGTTGTGCAGGGCCCGCCGCTGGCGATGGTGCAGGAGCTGGTGGGTCTAGGCTCGCTGCTGCAATTCTTGGCTCGCGAGCGCGTGTCCCCGGGGTACGAGCTGCGGCTGTGGGCCTGCCAGGTGGCGGCCGGCATGCGCTACCTCGAGCGCCGCCGATTCGTGCACCGCGACCTCGCCGCACGCAACATCCTGCTCGCCACCAGGTACACACACACACACACACACACACACACACACACACACACACACAAGCGCGCATGCGTCAAACTTGAACGTGAAGGAAGGCTGTACAAACAAATAGGTATTTTTGTTTAAACTAGTGGTCGCCCATTGGTCGAAATTCGACCATAATACATTTTAATATCTTGTTGATAAGAACGCCATCTTCATTTCTCTAGACCAACTACTTTGTTTCCAAACTTTTAGTGCGCCATCTGTGATCATTTATCGTTATCATCAATATATTTGTTTGGGTGTGTCAAATGTATGGTAGTGTGAGTAATGTTTAATTTATTGATTTGATGTACTTTATAAGCATTAAATTATTCTTGAAAAATATTAGAGTTTTGCACTTCTCCTACACATAAACTATAAGTGTGCTAAATTTCATACTTCTCCGTTTGCCCAATTTTCGTTAAAAGGGGTTCAAAGTATTGACATCACGTATTAATATATAGATTATCTTTTTCAAACTGATATTATTTCTTTTATCATTAAATTCGATTTTTATAAGAACTTCAAAATGTAACTTAAGATTTTATTATGTTTGTATGAAATGCAATGTAAAACGTTACTACTCACATCAACTGTCTTTCTTTTTATGTAAACTAAATATCTTTCGGAATAAATTACACGTTTCTAATATTTTTTTGAACTTTATTAATTTTTCGTGTTGTAATTATGTGTTAAATGTTACTAAAAAAATATTTATCATTTACAAAAAAAAAACGATTCCCGAGTTTGGCAGTCATTTGTGTAAAGAACATTTAGATGTCTGCGTTTCCGGGTCTGGATGTTTATTATGGATTACAAACGTTGACTAACACCCATAACACAAGCATATCATTTTGCTTACATTGGGGTTAGATTCAATTTGTGTGACTTGTCCAGGGATATTTATTATTTATTTATTTTATATTTCTTGAAATTCTTGAAACAAATCTATAGTATTATTAAAAAAAACGCTCACTAAGACCCTGTACATTTCACAAACTACATTTAAAAATTGAAGAAGGTTATTTTTTATTTATTTTTAATGTATGTCCCCTTTCTACTATCATGTCGTCACAATTTTACATACATACATATCTTCGCTCCAAGCGCGTCCTTAAAATACTTACCAATTTGTAAGTTTTTTTCTTTGAATGACTTTCCCAGGCAATCCCATGATATAAAAATATGATAAAGTTAAAGTGTGGAGTTAGGTGCTGGAGAGTTGATGTAATTTTCGGATTTATCAGGATGTGATGACGTCATCGCCCGCAGGGGGTAATCTAGTTTACGCTACGGGATTGTCCATCAGTGCAATCAGTTATAACTAGTGTAGGTAGTAGGTAGTAGTGTCGTGTAGAAGCCAGACCGGATTGTTAGCACCGCCTTCTCTATTCCTGTTGCCACAGCATCAGTGCTTGTAATTTGTGAGCTTGCACATGCCTAAGATCCCGACTACAATATATGACTTCCATATACGACGGTTCTCTTTGACCATCAGGAGTTCCATACACTATGAGACAAAATGTTGGCAGGCACCAAGCCAAGATAAGCGACTTCGGGCTGTCCCGGGCGCTGTCGGCAGACAGCTCGTACTACAAGGCCAGCCGGGGGGGCAAGTGGCCCATCAAGTGGTACGCGCCCGAGTCATACAACTTCGGCACGTTCAGCCACGCCAGCGACGTGTGGAGCTACGGGGTCACGCTCTGGGAGATGTTCTCATACGGGAAACAGCCCTACGGGGACAAACGGGGGATCGAGGTTGGTCTTCCTTTGTAACACTACATACATTTAGAGTATGGACATAAAAAAACAAAAATTAAGTTTTACATGACCGCCTCGTTAGTCGAGTGACTAGCGTACACGCCTAATTACACTGATTCTTACATCGATTCCCGACAAGGGCAGGCCTTTGTGTGATGAACACTTAGATGTCTGCATTTTCGGGTCTGGGTGTTTCTGGTATCCATTTAAGTATAATACATAGAGTATTAGAATCGTCGACTAACACCCATAACAGAAGCATATAATTTGTTTACTTTGAGGCTAGATTCAATTTGTGTTAGTTGTCAAGAAATATTTATTTATTTGTTATTATTACTATTAGTTAATTCGACCATAATAAATTTTAATATCTTGTTGATAAGAACGCCATCTTCATTGCTCAAGACCAACTACTTTGTTTCCAAGCTTTTTAGTGCGCCATCTGTGATCTTTTATCGTTATCATCAATATATTTGTTTGTGTGTGTCAAATGCATGGTAGTGTGGGTAATGTTTTATTTATTGATTTAATGTACTTTATAAGCACTATTATTGAAAAATATTAGCGTTCTGTACTTCTCCTACACATAAACTATAAGTGTGCCAAATTTTATGCTCCTGCGTCCGCGCAAGTTTCGTAAAAAAGGGTCCCAAGTTTTGGCATCACGTATTAATATATAGATTATTGTTATTTGTACAATGAAGTATACAGTGTACTTAAGCCCCCACGCTGCACACACAGTTTTTATATCCATATTCTGCCATGCGGTCTCAATCATACACATTTTTTTTTGTTTCATATAAGCATTTTCCCCGTGTTGGTCCGGGCTCCTTTGTAGAATAGACCATCTGCCTTCCTTGCCAGGCAGCTCGTAAAAGGCGAGCATAGGCTCACCGTCACTAACACCGTGACATCTGACTAGGTGGTAGAATTTAGCAGCGACTCGTCCGGATTGGTACCACCGCCTTACCTATTCCTACCGCCATAACGACGACGTGTTCCGGTTCGGAGGGTAAAGTAGCCGGTAAACTTACTTTTGCTCGAGGCCTAACATCCCGGCCTCAGGTTGGCAACGCACCATTACCACCTTTGGTGTCTGTAGGCGGCGTGAATTTCTTAACATCAGGAAATCCGTCTGCTTGTTTGCCTTCCAATATCATAAAAAAAAGCATACTAGCCGACCCAGCGAACTTCGTATCGCTGGATATTAGTCGCAGCTACTAACAGTTTGTGAGCAAAAAATAAAATGTTATGAATGGCTGAACAGTTTTCTCTGAAATTTAGAACACAGATAGATTGTAACCTGGATAAACGTATAGGCTGCTTTTAATACCGATTGCACAATGGGTTCCTCTGAAAACGCGGGCGAAGCCGCAGGCAACAGCTGGTGAATTTCCTTAACCGTAATACGATTTCAACTATTTTTTAATAAAATCTTCTTAGCATTTAATCCTTCAGCCTTCTTGTAAAATTTCCAATCCCATAAAAACTCTATAGATTAATGTTTAGCAGGATAATGAGGGTAATAAACAATTCGTAAATTCCCAGGCAATCCAAATAATCGAGAGCGGCCAGCGACTAGAGAGGCCAGAGGACTGTCCAGACGAGATCTACCAAGTGATGCTGGACTGCTGGGCCTATAGCCCTGATCTCAGACCGACGTTCGCCAAACTCGTGGACATCTTCTCACATCACCCGGACTACGTTAACATCAGCCAACTGGCTCTGGACACGGAGGATGAGTAATATTCTTTAAGTTGGATATAGATATGGTTTGCTGAAACTTTTATTGGTCAACTGGCGCCCTCTACTGACGCCCGACGCAGTACCTGCCGCACGGTCGAACGACTAGCGTTGGTCCTATTTTTAAATTTTATAGGGAATATACCTATTAAAGTATTATATGCAAATGTATCCAGTAGTAGTGTCACAGAACAAACATAGACCCGTTTTTACACTAGAGACTTAAACCTATTCAGACATACGAGTCTCAAAGATGACTAATAAATACCTGATAGCTTCCTGATCAAGTTTGAATTTTAGCATTTTAAAAAACAATTATTTTGACTATAAAAACATTAATTTATATGAATAATTATTTTGATATGCCAGCATTATTAACTTATACTACACTGTCCAAAAAATTCGGATATATCACCTACAAACTTGGGCGGTGATGAAGAAGTTGCGAAAACATTATACATATCGTTATAATATAGGTGGTTTTGCTTTGCGAAGCGAAAAACCTGCGTTTATATGAACGACGATTTCGCAGTTATATGCGAAAAATTTCCGATAAATTAGATTGAGACAAAACATATGCGGTACTCTACTACACATTTTATTTTTTCGCAATTTCGCTATCGCGTACTAAAGCGATAATAAGGCGAAAAGTTTTGATTTTAACGTGCATTTTATATGTAAATTGTAAATTAGATGTATACATTGGTAGTAATTTTGTTGCGCACTAGCTAAACTAATTTTAAGTTATCGCTATCTTCTTTTAACAAAAGTATTAGAAAGAGATAAAACACTTTTAGTGCTGTCAAATTTATACACGACATTTTAACAAACGCATTTAATTTATTTATCTGAAAACGTTGATTGAAAACGTCGCAATTTAATATGTCCGTACTAATGTCTAAAACAGCCTTTCCCAAAGTGGGCGATAACGCCCCCTTGTGGGCGCTGGAAGCCTAGAGGGGGCGGTATAAATCTTGAGAAAAATGTTTTTTTTTTTAAACTAGGCGCAACAAATATGTTATTGAGGTTATTGACAAGAAAAAAACGAGGGGGGGGGGCGCTACAAAACAACTGATTTTCAAAGTGGGCGTTACATGAAATAAGTTTGGAAACCTCTGGTCTAAAATGTTCCATCTCTTTTGTTTTCGTTTAATTTGAAAAAGATAGCATTTAAAATAAGTTTAGTTTGTGAACAGCAGAATCATCACCATTATTTCAAATTAGTAAATTATTTAATATGGGTAAGATAACTTAAATAGATTTTTATCATTTTACCGTTTTGATACATATACGTCAGTCAAAAAGAAGTTTCCTAAGTATTTTTTTCTGCTCATAGTAAATTTTGCAGTACAAAATAAGAATGTTGTTATACAATAAAAATATTTTTATTCTTTTATATTTTAATCTAAGGTTAGCTAATGAATTTGTAATATTTTTCGCTATAAATGCCTAAATGTGCCTATGAATTGACAAAAATGTAAGTTTAAAAGTAATTACTAGTGTAAAATATTATTTTAAATGTATTTGGTTAAAAGCATTTTGTATGAGCATTTTAAGTAAAGAATATTTAAAGATATTTAATATCATTTATTTTGTAAAAGTATTTTTTATTACTTGGTTAAAAAAATCGTTAAGCATAAGCTATTGCCACAAGACAAGAACTAATTAAAGAATCTCAGTTGATATTCACGAATGGCAAGACAACAAACATTAATTAAGAGTAATAATTGAAATGCAGTAAAACTGCAAAAAATTAATTCAATTTTAACATTATGTCGTCTAAATACACAAAAATTAACTATTTCTGTGAATCATCCGGATGTGAATCCGGATTTGGAAGTATGCTCTTTCAATTGTTTTTTAATTGGTGATTTAAAAACAAAAATATAGGCGTCGAACATGTAAACCTCCTTTTTTGAAGGCTGTTAAAACACAGCTTTATTCGAAATTTTAAAATTAAACTTAACTATGTTTTTTAACATGAAAATCAAACTTAAATGAAGTTTTAGTTAAGGTTTGAGAAGTATGATGTAATAGTTTTCTCTCTTAGTACAACCCGTACGAGTTAACTGTGCACCTCGCGCTGTGACGTCATTTGTCATTTTCATTTCATACTTTTTTATGTTAAAAAATCCGTTTGATAACGGTAACAAAGATGCTATCGCTACTGATCGCTGCTGAGGGAGTGAGGGGTCGCATTGCAGCGGATGTGCACAGTTGAGAGTGTGTATAGATTGATTTTAAAGTAGAGTCTTCTAATGAATTTTGGTTAAAAAATGGTCACACAACATTATATAGGCACAAATCTCGTTCTTAATATATCTTAAGATAACGAATAGTACCTATTTAATTATTTACTCTTTAAAGTGAAATGAGTTTCGATCCCAGACAAAAAATAAAGAAAATCGCAAAGCGCGCGCTCCAAATCAATATATTATCTTAGTACGCTCACAGTCCTTGTGCTTCTAGTAGTCAAAAGAGACAGAGGTACTGCATACGGATTTTTAGTATTAACGAAAACTTTTGTTACAATATGTACATTCCTTTATTAATTAAGAATAATTTAATATTTTATAAGTATTAAAATGTTCAAAACTGTTACAAAGCTTTTATAGTGGCAATGATTTTTATACAGCAGCCATGAATAATGCCATAACACAAATAAAGTGATTCCAATTGCCATTAGGTTGTGTTAATTATTTATTGTACAGAAAACATAATATATAGTTACCCAAATATGTATTTAAATACAAAGAATTTATATTAAATTCTATGATGAGTCTGACTAAGAGTATAATTTTATTTTAAAAAAAGATTTTATAAATAAGTTTTGTGATACTGATATTTATGAGAAATAAATAATGTTCAAATTATTTTTTGTTTTTTTTTTAGAAATCAAATTATAAGTGTGCGGGTTTGAGGATAGTGACTAATGGTTGCACTGTTGAATAATGCTCTAACTGCGTACATAGTAGGTAACATGTTATTGCGGGGAAGTGAGAGAGCTTATCGCGCTCTCGCTCATACTCGTTCGTTGCTTGGAAGCAGTTGCCAAAACTTTTGTGTTATATTTTTTTTTCATAGTACGCGTTGACTCTTACTTCTATCTCCAAACACAAATTGTTATAAAAGGTGAAGACATCTTCTAGCCTTTAACTTAGCGTGGAATAATTACAAACTCTCATCCCTTATTTAGAGGTTTTTTTTTTAATTAGCCTATGTTTGAACTCGAATCAAGGTAAAGGCATATTAAATTTCATAAAAATCGGTTCAGCAGTTTAACCATGAAAGAGCAATAGACAGACTTTCTCATTATATATCAGTATGGATTACATCAAACTTTATTTTTCTCTACAAATGTTTATCTAGAACAAAAGCGCGTCAGATGTTTCGCAATCAGTTTATTTCTCGGCCAACAAACTAGTTATTGGTCATTGCCCGACTGAATTTATTTCAAAGAAAGGGATTATAAAGATCAGTGACTAAAATAACTTTTATTGTCAATATTATCTTATCTTACAGTATTTTCGTACTTGGTACAAATTTTCTTACATACTAGCTTTATCAAAGTTTTCGCAATTATAAATATGCTGACTCAAATGATATGAATCTTCACGTAAAATCAACACTTGCCTTCTACCTGTACAGTGAGCGATTTACAAATTGATGGTCTGACTCGTCCACCCATAGGGCAAACATACATACTTTGATACTACAAACACATACAAAGACTAACTAACAAAGACCAGTCATTTTCAAATACTATTACTCACTCTTTACTAATCACTGCTCTAATATACTGACCAATCTTTCTAAGTCTTGTAAGGTCAGTTAACAAGTCAAAACGAAAGAGACCTCTCTTTAAAAGTAAAGTTACTCTTAGTAAAGTGTACATCAAATAGCTGTCAAAGGATTTGTTATGTATTTGCTATTTCCATTGCATTTCTGTTGGTCACAGGAGATAGCAAATATAAAACACGTCATTTGACAGCTATTTGATGTATGATTTACCCAGTAATCATCACTAAAAAGATACTGAATAGTCCCGTGGTACATTACAGTGCGTCAGCAGTATTTGAAAATAACAACAAAAACAACATTGAAAACAACAAAAAAAAACAACAACAACAACCCTACCTTGAACGCTTATAGCAGTTGCAGTATTATTCTTATATATTTTATATTATTATTATCTTTTATCTTGCAAAATGTCCGCCTTTATGGTAACTTTATGGTACCGCAACCGCAACTTTATGGTATATGTCATAGGGTTGTTTTTCTCCGATGACAATAAGAATTATTGAAATAATACTGTTTTAAGAGCTTATGGTAAACCCCCAGGTCTATGTTAGTAGTGTAACTCCAGTAGTATTATAGCTTCATGATACATACACAAGGGACTCCATGAGCGTTTGCTATTGGTTCTTCAGATGCATAAACACATCTCAAGCTCCGCGATTTTTATGAGACTCCGAACAATGTCACAAAACTCACTTCAAACAATGGAATCTCGTAACCGTATGATTATTTTTTAATTTTACTTAACTAAAAATTATATCCTTATCATAATATTATATGAAAACAAAAAATGAATTGAAAGATGAGGCAATAAAGGCCTTGCCTATAATATATATATAAAGATACGTGCTTATCCAAATACTTTTTCAAACAAGAAGCAACATACTACAAGCTGTCATTTTATCAAACACTTTCCTAAAAATATGTTATTGTGATTCAGTCTTTTTAATAATATATGAGCAATCTTAGCAAGGACATCCGAACGTTCTACTTTCACTGTGACGCCATTTAGTTTATTTGTATTTGCGTATTTATTTTGTAAATACCTATGTTATATTCTTTGTTCCTCTCTAGGACAATTCAATAATGAAAGTGCTCTTTTTCTTAAATTTTGAAACAAGGAAAAACATTAACATGATTGGTAGCATAATTAATAATATACCTACTACTACGAAATTATCTATATAAAACATAATGTATGATTCTATATTTTGATTATTTACTGTAGAAAATATACTTTAATCAAATTGGTAATTGATAGATTGGTAACTGCTTATATTTATATTTACTAATCTCTGCTAATAGATATGAAATTCACCAAAGTATTCCAAGTTCAAACTGGTAAAATAATCTTTATTACACAGTAATACAGACTCTAAAATCAACTTGAACCTTGGCGTACTTTAATTAATGCTTAGTAATGAGACAATGTTTTATGACTGGAAATAATAACACTTAGAGAGAATAATTAGATAACTGAAAATTTGTACTGCATACAATCCGTACAAATTAACTAAGCACCTCGTTCTGTGACGTCATTTGTCATTTCATTTTATTTATTTTATGTTGACAAAAGATCGGTTTGATAAAGGTAACAAAGATGCTATTGGTACTGAGCACTCGCGGCGAAAGCGGGGTGTCCCGCGGGGCAGTGAAAGAGGGATCGCATACCAGCTGAGTGCACAGTTGGGTCACACGAGTTGTATGTATTTTGTGGTTCTCTCGTGTTGATTCTTGGGTTATTTGAAAAATATTAACACTGTGGCCACAATCGATGGTAGAGTAATGTGACAGCGCGCTCGGGTTCATTCCATTTCTATAACTGACGCAACGCATGGCATCTGTCGTGTTCGCGTTAAGTCCTAAAATAGCCAGTAAATTTACTCACACATTAACATCAAAGTCTTTCGTTGGCAACACTCAATACACATATTGGTGTCTGCGTTTACGATATATAAATTTTCCCATTAGAAAGTTATATTTTATAAAACATTTGAAAACATTAAATCAGACTACTAAACTCAGCCTATCTCTAAGTGTCTTGCATTATTATTCATATAAAAACTTATTCGAAGAACTATTAGATATTAATTCGACATTCATTATACGGCGGTGGTGGTGTCTCTGCTCTGTTTACACGTATTGCATCTGCTCGTATACCGGCTTCTCTAACACTGGGCAGACCATACGTAGTGGATAAAGGAGGACTTCGATCAGGCAATGAATACTGACGACGATATAAGGGCGGAGTTTCTAAATCTGGATGAATAGTTGTATTCCAGAGCAAATTAGTTCTCATATCTCCTTCGATTCTGGGTATCCGTCGCCTCCGTCTCCGTTCTTGACGTCTGAAGCAAAATAACTGTCCACAAGTGCAAAACCTACTCAACCAAATATAAGTCCCAACAATTCCAATTGCTAGACCTATTTCCAGACCAATTACAAACGCTTTCATGGAGGAAAAGTTCTTGTCAAACTTGTCATATGGTGTTTCTGTCTTATTTTTTTCGACTGGCTGTGTACTATTTTTCTCCAAAGTTACATTCCAGACTGAGTTTACATCGACCGCTTCTTTTTCAACTACGATGGAGATCATTTTTTCAGACATTTTCGGTAATATCCGTTTACATTGCTTGTTGTATGCTATCTCTTGGGTTATTATCCATGTTTCAGCAGCAATGAAGTCTTGGTTGCATTGTAAATAATCGTTCCTTAGTTCTAGTCTATTTAATTTCTTCAAGGGTCTCAAGACATTCACATTCAATGTGACGAAGTAATTTTCGCTAATATCCAATTTTTTTAAGTTTGGCAGACGTGTAAATAGTCGTTCTGGCAAAAACTTAATGCGGCAGTTGTTAAGGTTGAGGACCTGTAAATAATGTTAGAGGCTTTTATAATGAAGAATTAAACGAAGACAATTTGTTGTTAATAATGATAAAACTCTAGTAGTTTGTTTACTAAATTGAAGATATTTTTGGCACCTTCGTGAAAGAAGATGGTTAATTTTTTTTCGTAATATTGATATTATGTCATATAACATTAGTCTATAACAGCCTTTCCCAAAGTGGGCGATAACGCCCCCTTGTGGGCGCTGGAAGCCTAGAGGGGGGCGGTATAAATCTTGAAAAAAAATGTTTTTTTTTTAAACTAGGCGCAACAAATATGTTATTGAGGTTATTGACAAGAAAAAAACGGGGGGGGGGGGGCTACAAAACAACTGATTTTCAAAGTGGGCGTTACATGAAATAAGTTTGGGAACCTCTGGTCTATAAGGTGGCATTTTGTTAAGTTAAAGTGCACAAATGGAATATTTATGAAGAAATCAGTATTTCTTGTGTTTCCTCGTTGCAGCCAAATATCAATAAACGAGCGAATTAAGAAGGCCACCGCTTTATTCAAGACCCTAACATGACTTTCTATTACGACTTATAAGTAGTATATTATACGAAACTGAAAAATTTTATTGAAATTAAATAACAAGAAAAATAATTACTAATACTGAAGACGAGAAAGCATGACCTACAGGTCTTAGGCGGTCCCAGAAGATGACGAATTTATTTAAAAAAAAGGGGTTTTGGCGCCATCGTGAAAGAAGATGGTCGTGTATTTTTCGTAATGATTGAATTTCTTGTAAATCATAAGTAAAATTAGGTAATTTAAGTGGAATTTAGTTTAACTTTCAGATAAAGTGCACCAGTGAAATAATTATAATGAATTTCCTCGCTGCCGCCAAATCTCCCAAAGTGAGCTTGTGTAAAGTGACCACCGCTTTACTCAAGACCCTGACGTGACTTTGTTTTAAAATAGTGACTAATGACTGTATAAGAACAATTAATACGGAAGACATGTGACTAATGAACAGTCATTATACAGATAAGAAATAATTAATACGAAAGACGTGGCAGCATGGCCTAAAGGTCTTAGCCGGCCCCAGAAAGGGGCAAATTAACTTAAAAAAAAAGAAGAAAAACTAGGTTAAGGCAATCAAAAGCAACTAAAAATGGGATGCAAGTAAGTTGGTCCTGCTGCCCTACCTTTTCGGCTGAAACACTGACGAAAGCTTACGCTTATCGGCAAAAATAGGCATACGAACTATAACTGCATTATACGGCATAGTACGCAACTATAAGGCTTATTGGTATTATAGCGTTGGGAATAGCCAAAGCAGTAATACTAAGGTATATTATTACTCTTTGAGTAATACCAATCCAAGTGAGCTGTCTAAAAACTCTACCCAAGTCTTTTTTTTTAATGGCTTTGATATCGCCAAACCTCGAGGTTTTAACAACTTCACCGGACTTTAGTAACTAACGAATTACCTCTCACGATCTGTCTGTTAACAAAAAAGCAAATACCTAGCTTCAAGGGGGAAAATATATTGCTGGAAAATGTCAAAAAAAGTACATGAGGCATTGATTTTAGTGCCGATTTTATTAAGGAAGAAAATACTTGAAACATTTACCTGCAATTTCGTATGAATAATAAACGGTTCGTTCTTCAATGCTTCAAAAATGTTAGCCGACAAATCTAGAGCGTCAAGTTGCGGAGTATCCCAAAACACATCTGAAGATATATACCGAAGTCTATTGTTACTGAGGTCCAAGTGAACTAGCTGATCAAGGCCAGAAAATGCGTGGAGCCCAATCCAGAATATTAAGTTGTATGATAAGTTTAATATTTTCAGAGATGTAAAACCTATTTCCTGAAATGGCAGACATATAATGAGGATTAATAATTACATAAAGATAAAACAAAAACAACAGGATTACCTAAAGCCTACATAAAGGTAAAAAGAAAATAGGGTTTTTTAAATTTTCTAATAAAAAATGTTGCTCGGGATTGGATATGTGCCCGGTTGGCGATATGCTTGCCACCTATCACATTGTGGGACTTAGTGTCTTCGGCTAGTACCCTGGTTGTGCCTCTGCCTACCTCTTCGGGGATATGAGCCTGAAGATACTATAAAAGTTTGCAACGAGTTTATTAATAAACGCAAATTTATAGAAGGCATATAATTCAAAGCACTCTGTGTCGTGATCCTTACAGAACGATCATGATCTTAAAGATCTGAATGCTCTACATACCGTGTCTCTGGTAGCCACATACAGGCCAAGCAACGGTAGGGTGTCCATACTTAGTTAAATAAAAAAAACTTACATTTTTAAAGGGAGTTTAACAGATATACTAAATACATTTTTTTATACAAAAATATCTTCACGTCCATATTCCCGAAATGATAGGCAGAAGACAACCAGGCACCCACGACTAGCCGAAGACACTAAGTTCCACAATGTGATAGGTGGCAAGTCTGTCGCCAGCCGCGCACTTATCCAATCCTGGGCAACGTTAATGTTATCAGAAAATTGAAAATGCACATTTTCTTTATTGTTTTTTTGTCCGTCCCGGGGATCGAACTCTCTAACTCCGACTCCAAAATTGTTTGGCGACATTTTTTTTCCAATCTAAGTAATTTTAATCTGTAATTTTCGAGTTAGGAATCCCTTTCTTTATAATCCCATCACCGTTAGATCGCTGTGCAGGATTTAAAAAAGAAAGACCATTAATTGATGTTGCGGATGTCCGTGGGAGGCAGTGATCACTTTCGATCAAGTAGCCCACTTACCCGTTTGGCTTCTTTTTTTTATACCTAATAATTTTGAATATAGAAAAACAAAGAGAACATTATCATGATTTCATAAATACATAAAGCGGTAGAAACGAGTTGTAAATACTAACAGAAATCTATACATATAATAAATCCGTAGAAGGGTCAATTATGTTCATTGAAAATATTGAAAAAATAAATAGCAGTTACTGGATCGATACCAAACCCAAACATGTAATTAGAAAAAAAAATTGTCTGTCTGTCTGTATGTTGAGGCATAACGTGAAAACTAACGGTTCAATTTCGATGAAACTTGATATAATTATACTTTATTATCCTGGGCATAAAATGGGATACGTTTTATCCTGGAAAAATACGTAGAAAAAATCTTCATTTTTCAGTTTTATCACGCGAAGACCGACATCCGCGCGGACGGAGTCGCGGGCGGAAGCTAGTTGTATAAATAAAACTAAAGACTATACTTTTTTCTTATCTCTTATAAGCTCAAACTATGGACGCCTCTTAAAAACGGTCTAGCCAGTTGTAAACACGCCTTCCAACAAACGTTTGAAAGAAACTTTGTTGCCATCTTTCGATTATTCTTAAATTTATATTAACTACTGTCCAGACGGAAGCAATTCAGTTCTTACAACCGTCTAGAATCGTTATTACGAGCTACTTAATATTCTTCCGCTTCTGTGTGAGGCCGAGATTCCGATCTGCAGGGTTACTCTTGAAACTTGATATCATGCGAATTGGAATTTGAAATCGTATATGTCATTTTAGGTACTTTCGAACACAGTACTAGCGGATTATTAAGATTTAGTTACAAATAAATTCAAATGATCCGATAAAATAATTTATTGTTTACTATTGACTAAATGTTAATGATTCGCCACCATTATGTTTAAGATTACCATGAAATGACATAGGTACTCGATTCCAATTTCCAAAATTGCATGGAACGAGGTTCAAGAGTAACCCTACTGGTTTATAATCTACTAGCGGCCCGCCCCGGCTTTGCACGGTTATGAAATATACATAAAAACCTTCCTCTTCAATCACTTTATCTATTAAAAAAACCGCATCAAAATCCATTTAGTAGTTTTAAAGATTTAAGCATACAAACGGACACAGGGTCAAAGTAAGCAACTTTTTTTATACTAGGTATGTAGTGAACTGAATAAAGTTGGTAGATATTCTAAATCTGAATCTACGACGGTAGTACCAATCACGGCGAACTATTCAAAATACTACCATCATATAAAAGCCAATGCATACCTTAAAGCAGAAATTATCCAGCTCACTAATTACATTTCGACTCAAACTGTACACTTGAACTTCCTTTGGCACGCCCACATCCACACTAACAATGTTTTGGTCCACACACGTGGCTCTGTTCAGCCCATCGTCCATATCGCAGTCACATTGTTTGGGACACAATACACACAAAGTTTCACAAACACAAAGTATTAAAATGCAAGCCAA
Source organism: Calephelis virginiensis (assembly GCA_002245475.1). Classification (NCBI taxonomy): domain Eukaryota; kingdom Metazoa; phylum Arthropoda; class Insecta; order Lepidoptera; family Riodinidae; genus Calephelis; species Calephelis virginiensis. The sequence goes on along the minus strand of NJDC01002098.1, from coordinate 90,602 downwards.
CCGCATTGTGTCTCACTGGAAATAAACATTGCATTTTTTTCCACAATTTCCGATGCACTGACGCATTGCTATAGACATTACACACAACTGATATCTGTTATCTTTTATGATAAGATAAATGCCTGATTTATCTTTGTCCTCATATTCAGTGCCTATAAGAGATACTATGAATGAAAGGACGTATATTTTGTCCTATTAATATTAAAAATGCCTATTAATATTTTTTATTAAATAAAAGTAATAAGATGTCTTAGGATTTTGTTTCACACGCAAAATGCAGACTAGGAGTTTCGTCTACATGTTTTGGACTCCGACAAAATTTTAAGCAATTTATTTTCACTTATAAAACATTTTAAAATTGGAATTGTAAAACATAGCAAAGCGACTTCAAATTAAATTTCAAATCGACTAATAAAGAATATAAATACTCTTTAGTAAGAAGTCGCTAAGCTACTATCATTTAAACTTAAAAATATATTATGTCGTAATGATTCTGTTATTTTCTTTGACGTAAGTCATTTATGAAAATAATTCTAAGCGTCAGAATTTTTATTTAAGTAAGTATATTCAATACTTTAAATTGAGATGTCTGATTTAGTTTGTCCTTGTGTCGAGGAATCTGCAAGCACAAGGGATACAATAGTGCCAGATTGTATATGCCCTAGAGATGAGCATGACGTTGTTGTTCACGAAGAAACTTGTCTTCTGTATAAACATGAACATGGAGTGATACACTCGCATGAATTGGAAACGTGTCAATGTGAACCTTCTTTACTCGAAGAAAATATGTGCAAATGCTTGTGCTCTTGCCCTGTCGACCAGTGTAGATGTGCTAAGGCTGGAAGAGAAGACTTTGACGAGTGGCGAAGCAAAAGACATGTAGGCGCTATGCCAGCAGTACTTGAATCATCTCATCCCCTAATGAAGCGTTTTCAAGAGACGCTCAAACGTTTTCTAGAAAAAGAGAATGCTATTGCAGAGGAAGAAATACGTAAGCTTCAAGATGAATTACAGCTGAGTAAACAGTCTTACGAAAAAGATCTAGAAATTATTTACAGAAATGATCAGGATACTAACGCCCAGAGATTACTTATTGAAGAATATGAATCTACTTTAGCAAAGAAAACTGCTGAACGTCAGGAAGCTGAAATACGTGCTAAAGATACGAAACAAAAGTACATAAATGCAAAAACCAAGTTAGAAACAAATATAAATGAGGAATATGAAGCGGTAAAAGAAGAGCAAACCCTAACAGCTCTCTGTTATCAGCTTGAAAAATGGCAAAATGAAACTAACTCCGATCTTGCAATTTCTCGCCGTATGACTGACAAAATGAATATTGAGAAGCAAGAATTAGCTAATGAGAAACGAGAAATAGATATAATGGTTCTTGGACTCAGTAATGAAGTATGGAAACTTGAATCTCGATTAGAATTATTACAAAAACAATTGGAGATTAAGAATGCTGAAATGGATAAAGTTAATGAAAAGGTTACTGCTTATGCTGCTGAATTAGAAGATTTGGATCTTGAAAAAAGAAGACTTGTTAGCTTGTGGAACTCCGTTTTGGTTAACATCAAACAGCGAGATAAAGTTTATGATTCGGTGTGTGACGATTACAGAGTTCTACAAAACAATTATCATACACTAGTAAATAGTTTAGAAGTTTCAAAAAAAATCACTGTGGAAGAGATGAATTTAGGAAAAAAACTAACGATGAATAGGGAAAAAATAGACTATGATATTGCTAAAGCTGCAAACCTTCTTAATATTGAAGATACTAAGCGCATTACTCTTGAGTCCCAAATAACAGAACTTGTTGAATCTATGGAAATGGTAGAACAGGATGAACAACTTATGAAATTGGAGAACATGACAATGAGAAATATACTAAAAACTACGGATATGGAAGTTTCTAGACGTACAGCAGAAAAACTGAAATTAGAAAATGACATTTTAACTAACATCCAGGACTGTCTCCTAAATGATAAATCTGTTGAATCGATGGCTAATGGTATAAGAAAAATAAGAGAAATGACTAGGAAGCAGGAATTATCTCTGGCGTTAATGGAAAATCAGCACGCAAAAGTATTACTAGATATAAAAGTTCGTTACATAAAGCAAAAAAGAAACAAAATTATTTCAGAGGAGAGCCTGTCTAAAGTACGAGAGAGAGAGCATGAGATAAAGCAGCTGGAAGAAAGTTATGAACATAAAACTAATGCTCATACTAGAAAACAGCGAGAACTTGAAATGGTTTTGAAAAAGTACAACGTATTAAAAGAAATGTTTGATTTAAAATCGCCACAAGAGCGCCGAATCGAAGAATTAGAAAACCAAAATAAGACCCTGAGGGAAAAGACTGAATACATGCAGAAAAATTGGCTTAGATTACAGGAACATGTAGTCAAACTTACTTCGCAGTATAACAACGTTATAACCGATATTAACTTTATTAGCAAACAGTACCAGATATGTGAACAGAAGACGATAAGATTTCGAACCGAATATTTAAACATTACTCAAGAACGCACCAAAGTAAAACGTTTATTATTTTCGTTACAAGGAAAGCTTAACGTGCTAGAACGCTTACGAAAAGAAGCTATCGAAAAAAACCAAAACTTTGCGAAAGCTAAACAGGCTATAACGTATGAGTATTCTTCTGATCTTAAAGATGCTGAAACAAAAATAATACAATTGGAAGAAGATATTGGAATGTTGGAAAGAGAAAAAATCAATCTGACACAAGAATTAGATCGCTTACAAAGAGAAGCTCTGACTTGGCAAAAAAAGGGTATGTCGGCAGTGGAATTAAAAAGAAATTTACAGAATGCTAAGTCAGCAGCTGGAGAGGTTGGTTTAATGAAAAAGGAAGTACACAGAATGGAAGTAAGAAAAACTCAATTGCTTAAAACTGGCGAAAAGTTATCTCAAGATTTAGCATTATATGTGACACGTCGAGAGACTGCTATGGAAAAAAACAGAGCAGCGGCAGCTGTAGAAAAAATAAATGGCTCAGCAGCACAAATATCCCAGTCTAACTATCATCACAAGCTGCGTCTTGCTCGCGCTGACTTGGCCAGAGTTTCTAAATATGTATTAGAAGCTACAAACCATATCAAAAAGCTTCAACATGAGAAACAACAAATAGAACATGAGATAGACGACAAAACTGCTAAAAACGCGCAACTGGAAGAACACATTGCTTTACTAATGCGACAATGGCATGATACTGAATATCAAAAACTGTGCACGCTAGAACAAGTAGTCCGGAGTCAACGATTAGGCAATGAACTCACAACTGCCATTAAACGTCAGTCCATTAAAGTCAAGAAACCTAAATCACTCGTTCTTTCAGAATACCAAGATGCTCGAACTTTCAACAATACTCTTAAAAATATTATAGCGACATTATCCAATGAGTACCCATATTTAAATGAGCAGCTGGAAAAAATATCTAGCTCTCTCAATATATATGCTCCAACAGACTCCCCAAGATTTGTTGAACACTGCATTTGTGGTAGAAATATAGGAGATAATAATAATTTAAAAGATAAACTTAAAATAACATCCAGCTCTGCTGAACACAATTGCTTAGATTAACCAAAGAGTGCAGGTGCGGGACAGACAAAGGTACTTTACTACAACAATGTGAAAGGTGGCTAACCTATACCATACCAACCAACACAGGCAATAAAAAAAAGTGTGTGCGATTCACGCACGATATAAGTGAAACTTCAGTAAATCGACAAAAGGATGAGATGAATATATATTTGTGTTTCTTACCTGTCGTTTTTCCGTTGCGCCCGTTTTGAAATTACAACGATTCTAAAGCAGTTTCAATTCAACAATCCAGGCAACATTGTTTTATACACATACATACATACCTATCTTCACGCCAAGTCACGATCCTGACAAACCTGTCTGGCTTCCTTCACATTACCCTTTTCATACAAACACGCCGGTTTCGGAAATTCTTCACACCACCTTCGTATAATATCAGAGTGATCTGATCATGAAATGTCATCCTTAGTCTTCCTGGGTACCTACATCCATCCACATTCGCTTTGTACATTGTCAATCTTCATCTGTCATTCTTTCCACATGACCGAACCAGCGGAGCATGTCCTTCGCATTTCCAATCCCACTCTTTCTCGGATCTCACTGTTAATGCGGTCAGCGAACACTACACCACAGATTTGCCCGTAGAGCTCTCATTTCGACCGCAATTATCCTAACATATCATATCTTTTTCTGACATACCCAACTCTCACTTCCATTCAATAAAGTTGGGATAAGCACAGAATTATGCAAATTTAATTTATAAAATTAAATTTAAAAAACACGGTTTTGAGTTACTCGACCCGGAAATCGGACCCGGAACCTTATGTCAACGCCAACACAACTAGACCACAGAAGCAATAAGAGGCTTAAATAAGTTAAGAAAGCAAGAAAATTATATGCTTCGCACTCGTTGGTCGAGTGGCTAGCGTATACGCCTAACTACATCGACAAACTGCGAGGCTCGGGTTCGACTCCCAACGGAGACAGGCATTTGTGTGATGAACATTTAGATGTCTGCATTTCCGGGTCTGGTTGTTTATTAAATATATTCTGGTATCTATTTATGTATTTCTATGTATTTCTATGTATGTATAATTTAGTCAACGGACTAAATTATAATTTGCTTATTTTGGGTAACTCAATTTGTGTAACTTGTCCAGGGATATTTATTTATTTATTTATGCTTCTATTAAGGGTGTAACTATATAAGTAGAAATACTTTATATACAAGTATTAATAAACACCCTGACCGAGAAATAGACATCGGTGTTCATCACACAAATGCCCGTCACCGTAGGGAATCGAACGCCTCCTTAGTTGCTCGGTAGAGTTAGCGTGTACAAAACAAATGACCGCTTCGTTGGTAGAGGGGCTAAACCCTGGAACAACGAACCATTTTTTCGACTCCTGAATTAAGGGTTATTACGCCATTAAGTTTTATGTTATGTTTTATGAGTGTTGTTAAGTTTTAATTTTATTTTAAGTTTTTTATTTTTACGTGTGTAATGTGCGTGCATTATTAAAAATGTTTTAACTTGAAACTTTCTTTTTTTAAGCATTTTTTAAATAGACGTTTTTGCGCAAGTAATTACCAATGTTACCAAACAAATACGACAATGGCGAGGCAGGAAATAGTTAGGGCTGACGTCTGACTGCATAAATGGAATAAGTTGGTTTTTGGATTATTACATTTGCAAGCCACGGGATCAGCGCTTCCCTACGTTAACATTTGAATGCAACTGCTTGATAAGTTTAGTAAAATTCTAAATTCATTCATTCACGAAAATCCAGGATATAACTGAATCAGCTGGAAGCAGCAGATAGTTACCTGAATGCTCGAACTCAATCATTTGGGTGTGCTGAAATTTGAGCAGTACTGAATAGGCTATTTGTATTCCTGTCATGCAGATTTTAACAGGGTCAGCTAAGGATAATTACCAAGAAGACCATTGTTGACAAAATACCCTGCTGCAACTTAACCGGGAGAGCTATAGCTTTACTTATTTCTGCCGACATAATCACATGTTATGTTCCGGCTCGGAGGGAAGGGTAGACGATAGATTTGCACAATAGCAACACCCCGATCACAGGACAGTGAAATACTTAGCATCTATGGTGACCACGGTCGTTTCTTACCATCAGGTGAGCCTTGACCTTGGGCACTGTCATACCATACCATAAACCAACCAAATCGAAATCTGCCATACAAAAAACTATGCATGTTTGTGCGGCACATTAGTAACAGAGATAAATACCAATTTACTGATAAACTTGGAATTTTTCCTAAAGGCATTTCGTCTATCGTCCACATTGAAAATCAGTAAGCTTGTAGCGTCCCCTCCTTTTTTATCTTATATATCTTAATAACGCATAAGTTTCGCTTGGAATGTAATTAAAATTACATTCTACAAATAATTAGCAGGAAGGGCAATAATAATGCAACTTTACAATGTCAAGCGTATCTTTTATTCAAAATCATTATTTTATTTTATCGTATAAGTTTCATTTCTACAATAATATAAGAACAATACAATAGTATATAAATATCGATGTAGTGCAACCAGAAAATTATTTTTATTCGCAAATTGAAAATATACATTTTCAAATTTTTTTTGTTGCCCGACCCGTGGTTCAACCCGGGACCTTAAAAAGTCAAGTCCAACGCCGACCGCTAGACCACAGAGGTGAAGTAGTTTGAGTTACAAGTCGAGTTATCCGTCATCTCGCCCGACAAAAACTCTTGGCACCTTTCAAATTTGGATAATGTTTCCGTCGTGAACTCGTCCGACCATCAAAATGTGAGATAACTTAGTACGGTCAACTACAAAAATTGTTTTAAAAACGTTAAATATTTTATGGTTAGACTTTAAAATAATAAAAAAAATATATATTATAAAATGTATAAAATATGATCAACAACGTCAAAATTTAATCGACGACATCACGAAATATTTGGCGTTTTTGTTACTGAGATATAAAAATATGATTAACATTAAAAATAGAATCAACAATTTTCTATAACGATTTGTATAATTATTATCTAAGTTTTAAAATGTAATCAACAGTGTCACTAAAACATTCTAGGTATAAAAATCAATGATCTTACAAGATTTGGCTTATTCTAACTAATTCTTACAAAATACAATAAAGTTGTCGGTATAATTACAAATCACCATTTTTGTTCTTGTTAATTATCCTAATAAAATATTTAAAAAAAATATGATATAAGAATTTTCGATGCATAATTCAATATTTACGTTTCCGAGTCTGAGTTCGATAATTGTGGTCGCGGTATGTTTATCAATAGCACAAATTTCTTTCTTTTTCGTCGTTATATTTGATCCTTTTAAATACCAAGTTTTATAATGATTATCTTCTTGTTGCAATATATTTGAATAAAACACAAACACACACACACACACAAATTTCAATAAAAAAAATAATCCATATCGCAGCTTAGTATGCGCGGGCGCAGTAAATGCGTTTAAGGGATGACTGACTGACGTCACCATGCGCCATAATTTCGATGAAGATAAAGAGATAGATAAAAAGCAAGACATAGCGCTATCCTTTTGTGAGCATAAACCTGTTAAGATTGGCAATGTAGAAGAGCGTCCTCTATATTACCAAAATATTTTTTTATGTTTTAATTTGTATATATGTATATCTATTTCAGATATAAAACAACAATAGTTAGTCAGTAGCTTTATTTTAAGATTTAATACAATGTAATTTTATCTGAAGTCGAGTTTCAAATTTAGTTTAATTTTTGTTTACCTGGCTGTACTTAATACGAGCGTGCGAGTTGACAACAGAAATATTAGGTAAATTCGAAAGGTGCCAACTCGCCCGATCGGGCGAGTTTTTATCGGGCCATTTGACGAATAACCCTACAAGTCACCCATCGTCCCCCAATTTATTCTGGACCCCTTGCCGTCTTTCTCGAAGCCTCCAGCACCCACAAGGGGGCGTTATCTCCCACTTTGGGAAAGGCTGACTCAAAAAAAGCCTTAATAGGTAGGTATACGGAAGAAGCCGCACTTTAACGTTAATTATATTCAAGGAGCTTGTTTCTATTACAACAACAGATGCAATGGTATCGTTTTATGTTATCTAGAGCCATATTATTAGGTTCTTTTTGAAAATAAAAAAAATGATACACAATTAAAATAAACACAACAAATTAGAGTAATGTGGTAAAATGCAGACAACTATTGCAGTGTCTCTATTATACCTCTAAAGAGTAGAGTATTTATATTCCTTGAAAGTAACTGTCCATAACGGAATCGAGGGGGAAAGCATGGGGAAAGTGGTTGACATAGTGGTTGCTATGTAACAGTAAAATAGTAAAAATCAATATCTTTTGTGACAAACTTTGATTCGTTTTTTATCATTTATTTAATAGTGTATTTAAAGCATTTTTTAAAAAAGTTTAGTTAAAATGGATGAATCAACGTGTCCTTGTACAGATAAACCACCTAGTTCAAGAGAAACACTGGTGATAAATTGTGTTTGCCCCAAAGACGAAGACAATATTGTAGTGCATGAAGAAACTTGTCTACTTTATCAAAATGAGGAGATAATTTATCCACAAAAAGTAGAAACATGTGAATGTGAGCCTTCTTCAATCGATGAAAATATGTGCAAATGCTTGTGCTCTTGCCCTGTTGGTCAGTGTAGATGTGCTAAAGCTGGAAGAGAAGTCTTTGACGAGTGGCGAAGCAAAAGAGATGTAGGCAATATGCCAGCAGTACTTGAATCGACACATCCTCTAATGAAACGTTTCCAGGAGACCCTGAAAGGTTTTCTCGAAAAAGAAAATGCTGTTGCAGAGGAGGAAATATTGAAGTTATGTGATGAGCTTCAACAGAGTAAAACAGCATATGAAAAAGATTTAGAAACTATTTACAAGAGTGATCATGATACAAATGCTCAGAGAACGTTGATTGAGGAATACGAAGCCGCTTTAGCGAAAACTACTGTTGAGCGTCAGTCTGCAGAAAAACACGCCCAGATTACCAACGGACAATACAAAAATGCTAAAAGCAATTTAGAAAGATATATAATTGAAGAGCGCGAAGCCACCGAAGAACTTGATGCACTAACAGCTCTGTGTCGACAGCTGGAAGAATGGCGAGAAGAAACGGAATCCAATCTGACTGTAAGCCATCGTATGTCTGACAAAATGCGCATTGAGAAAAAAGCTTTGGCTGATGAGAAACGTGAGTTAGATATGTTTATATTCGGGCTTAGCAATGAAGTATGGAAACTTGAATCTAAAATCGAATTATTTCAAAAACAGCTAGATATCAAAAATGTTGAAATGGAAAAAGTTAACGATAAGGTCACAGCTTATGCTGCTGAATTAGAAGATTTGGAGCTTGATAAAAAAAGACTTGTAAGCTTATGGAACTCAGTTTTGGTTAACATAAAACAGCGTGATAAAGTTTACGATTCTGTATGTGATGATTATAGAACTTTGCAAGAAAACTATCGTACCCTCATCAATAATTTAGAGATCACAAAAAAAGTTGCAATGGAAGAGATGAATCGAGGAAAAGAATTAGCAATGAATAAGGATCGAATAGCGTATGAAATCGACCGTGCTGGGAAGTTTTTCAACGCCGAAGATGCTAAAAGGATTGCTCTGGAAAACCAAATAACTGAACTTGCAGAATCTATTGAAATGGCGGAACGAGATGAACAACTTATGAAATCAGAGAATCAAACAATGAGAAACTTATTACAAAGTACGGAAAAAGAATGTGACCGAGTGAATGAACAAAAGTTAAAGCTAGAAAACAATATTTTGATAAATATTCAAGACTGTCTATTAAATGATAAAGCCGTTGAATCTATGGCTAGTGGCATAAAAAAGATGAGAGAAATGTCTAGAAAACAGGAAATAGCTCTTACGGCAATGGAGACTCATCATGCAAAAGTTATGCTAGAAATCGAAATTCAACGTAGTTGTCAAGTAAGGAACAAGTCTATTTTAGATGAAAGTATTTCTAAAGTCCAAGCAAGGGAGAAAGAAATAGATGAATTAGAGGAAAAATATGCTCACAAATCACTCCTTTTGACTAGGAAACAGCGAGAACTTGACATGACCTTGAAAAAATATAATGCATTGAAGGAAGTTTTCAATTTAAAATCACCACAAGAACGCCACATTGAAGAACTTGAGCAACAGATCAAGTTTCTAAGGGAGAAAACCGAACACATGCAGCACGAGTGGCTTAGGTTACAAGGCCATGTTGTCAAACTGACATCACAATTTCACAAAATCCTCGCTGACATTAATCTTATTAACAAACAAATCCAAATATGTGAACAAAAGACTATACGTATTCACGCTGAGTGCTCAAACATTAATCAGGAACGCACTCGTGTAGAACGTTCTTTGCGGTCTTTACAAGGTCAACTAGAAGTACTAGAGCGTTCTCGAAAGGATGTCGCCGAAAAAAATCAAAATGCACAGAAAGCCAATCAGAACATAACGCAAGCGTATTCTGCGAACCTTAAAGACGCTGAAGCAGAAATCATTCAGATAGAAGATGATATTGAAAGTTTAGAAAAAGAAAAAATTAATTTGACACAAGAATTAGATCGCTTACAGAAAGAAGCTCTCATATGGCAAAGAAAAGGCATTCTTGCTGTAGATTTAAAAAGGGACATACAAAATGCTAAATCAGCAGTTGGAGAGATTGGACAAATGAAGAATGAAATACACAGGATGGAAGTGCGGAGAGAACAATTACGCAAGACTGGTGAGAAGCTATCAGAAGATTTAGCTTTATATGTGACACGACGTGAAACAGCCATAGAGAAGAACAGAGCAGCGGCTGCTGTAGAAAAGGCTCACGGCCAAGACGGAAACACTTCACAGTTTAGTTATCACCACAAACTTCGGCTAGCTCGTGCTGACTTAGCTCGAGCTACCAAAGACCTATCGGATGCCATAAACCTTAAGGAAAACCTACATCAAGAACAACTACGACTGGAACAGGAGATCGCTGACACAACCGCTTTAAACATCCAACTCGAAGAACATGTTGCTATATTGTTACAGGAATATCGTGATACTGAACGCCAAAAACAGTGGATGCTAGAACGAGTAGTTCGAAGCCAAAGACTTGGTAACGAACTAGCAACTGCCGTCAAACGTCAATCCATAAGAGTCAAGAAGCCTAAGTCAGTTGTTCTTTCTGAATATGAGGATGCTCGTACTTTCAACAATAATCTCAAAAACATTGTAACGACATTATCCAATGAGTACCCGTATTTAAACGACAGACTCGAAATAATATCCAATACTCTCAATATTCATTCTCCAACAGATTCCCCAAGATTTACAGAAGAGTGTATCTGTGATGAAGAAAAAGAAGATGAAAATATTGCAGAGAAACCTGGAGAGTAGTTGACATATCTTATATTTTCTGTCAATTTAATTTTTATATTTTTATTTAGGTAATGGTATTGACTGATTTTCTTATTTGTATTTAATAAAAACTACTGATTAGAGTTCAACATTACTCTATGTTTTTATTGCGTAGTTTTTTTGTTTTGTTTATTGACTATACTTAAAATATGTTGAAGTTTTTTCGTGTTGTGTCGTTCAGGTACCTCTCAGATCAAACCCTTGTTTAACCAACCTCTGGATGTATCGATTTACTGCGGGACCTCCGAACCTGATAATATCATGAGGGTTACCTGCCCACAGACTCATCCGCTCAGAAGATCTAATCTTCTAGTACCAGCACTTGGACGACTGCAGCACTGGGTCACACCATGCTATGCTGCCTCACATCCCGGGCTGTTTTTAAGAGATTTTCCCCTTTTTAAGCCCCCCGACCAGTAGACTCAGGGCCCCAACCCCCTTTTAGGCGCCTTTTACGTAAAGCAGAGAACATTCCCTTCCCTATTCGTTGTACGTATTAGTTTATTTTTACGTAAAGCAGAGAACACTCCCTTCCCTATTCCCTTGGTAGTGCTCGGCATTACCAAGCCCGGGATCGGGATGTTGGGCCTATTGTGCAAGTGTACCTTAGGTACCGTCCAGACCGTAATATGGCACTGTCGTTGTAGCGCAATAAATATGTAACGCGGTGGATCCGTACCCGGTCAAGTTACTGCTTGGCACATGACACCAGTGATCTTGTAGAATAGATTAGAAATAAAAAAAATATATTGCAAATTTATTACAAATCCACATTCACAGTAATGAGATCCTAGAAAGAGTAGATTTAAAAAAGTGTTTGTGTAAAAATATGTCGCTGATTTAAATCGATTTTTTTTTCCGAAAAGATATCGATATTTTGATATATCGATTTTTTTGTTCATAGTTAGTTCCAACTTAATTTTTAATTAAAACTTGACTTATGTTCCACTATTTGTATTTTCTAGTTTTGTTGCAAATACGTAGTTCCTATTGAGAATTTATTTTGTTTATGTGGAATAAATTACGAAATGTGGTTTTGAGAGTTAGAAAAGCAAGATAAAAAATCCGTCCTTGCTTTTATCTAATTTATATACTGTGGTGATAGTATATCTATCTAAAGCTTTCTTGATGTCATTTTGTATAGGTACACGTCAAACATTAAAATTGGTTAAAAAATACCGTTGCATTTATCATTTAAACAATCTGCTTTTGTTTGATTAAAATTTTAATTCGCAGTATTTTTTTTATTAGATATCTTGCTAAAATACGATTTTTTCTAATTTGTTGTACGATCCCTTGGAAAATAAAGTTGACAATACTGGCCTCCACTCAGTTGCAGTGATGCCAGGTTCACTATAATTACAGCAGATTCGCTGTAATTTAGCTGCTTTTTTTCGTTTTACTGTATACTGTATCACAAAAATACAGTGTATGAAATTTATTTTATTAAGTTAAAGTTTTAAAAAAAACGAAACGCAATTATGCTCTAACTCTCATACATAATGATCGGGAAATCTACCAAAACAATCTATTTTCTTTGAATGGTGTCTCTGTGACTATCAGGCAAAATACAATAGATAATTATTCGACCAAACGTAAATGTATGTATTTTGTATATATTTTGTGTACCATAGTCTTAAAGCAGTTTTGTAACTTTACGGACATCCGAATAGTGCAACGTGATTTTACGTTGAATTTGTAAGTAACGAAATAATTTCAGTTACCATAATTTAGGTGAGAGTGAGTAAGTATCTTTACGCCCATATCCCCGCAGAAGTAGGCAGAAGCACAACCATAGCACTGGGTTTTAGTGTACTTGTGCCGTACAATATGATAGGTGGCAAGTTTATCGCCAACAGAATCAGAATCAGAAAAATCTTTATTCATTTGAACCACACAAGTGGTATTTGTACTCGTCGACATTTTTTTTTAAACTACCACTGGATCGGAATCGCGGCCACTCAGCTCAGCGGGCTTGTCTTTTTTCAATAATAATAATTACAACATAAACTAGATTAAAAATATTAATTACAATCTTATTTTTACTTAAATAAAAGGTACAACAAATCACATTACAAATTGTAGTAGGAGATTGAAACCTCTATCCCCAAGCATGTTTAACTTCCAAATACTCTGAGACCGTTTAATAGCCTTGCACATATTAAATCCCGGGCAACGTTATTTTTTATTAGAAAATTGAAAATACAAATACTTTTTTTGTTGCCCGACTCGGGGATCGAACCCGGGACCTAAAGCAGTCAAGTCCAACGTCGGACCGCTAAATCACAAAGGCAATAACACCGACAACAAAAATGACAGCACAGATCATAGTTCGTCAGCAGAATATGTTTTTGAAGCCGCAATGCCACCGGTTTTTTAAATTTGTACCTGACGGTTGCAGCTTTAAAAAAATATAATCAAAACAAACAATCTCTGAGTGAAACGGATATTGACTAATATTTATTTACTATAAAATCACTGTATTTTACTACCTTATTTCCTGTATTTTTATACCCAAAAAAAAACACTGTAAATTTACAAACCTGACCTGGCAGCACTGCTCAGTTGTCAGTCTTACTACTTATAAACATAATCATATTTACAACAAATCAATGTGATTAGAGTTTTGGCGCCATCGTGAATGAAGATGGTGGTATTTTTTTTCACAATTATTGAATTTAGTGTAAAATATGAGTAAAATTGGTTAATTTAGGTGGGAATTAGTTTGATT